>CAUJRU010002287.1:0-84208 GCA_963277665.1 Viscum album
TGGGTATCCTAGTACATGACTGTAGGCTTTTCTACACTCTTGGTTATGACACTGCCGTAGGATATGTTTAGGATAATTCACATTTTATTTACAAACCATTATGAAGGATTTATTAGTAAATAGCTCCTCAATGAAAACATTTTTTTTATGATTATAGATTATATTCATAATATTTTCAATTTATATTAGGTATTTTAAAAGTATGAAAAATGATTTGTGAATAATAAAACAACCAATTGTTTGACATTGTTTTGAAATGGCTCCCCAAATAAGGAATGAGAAGTCTCACAATGCAGGTAATCTAAAGAGTATGTATGATCATATCATTCTTTGTATTAATCCATCATTTGGAAGGGAAATAAAATCCCATGTATTCTCAACATATGAAAAACTAGTATCATGTGTTAACAAGATAAGTAATGAATTATAAGAGTTTTATGGCATAAAATGGATGCGAGAGAAAATAAGGATGTTAGAGGGAAAGATGGATAAATGGATGATGAGAATGATGGATTTTCCCATATGTGATAACTAAGGAAAGATTATCCTTGATAATTCTTGAAGGGAATGGGAATTTGTTATATGTGCAGAGAAAAAGGACACCAAGTGCCAGATTTCAAGGTTAAGAAAAGGATTCAAATGTACAATTCTTCATCATCAATGTGTTGGGACACTGTTAGAATCAATGTCCCAATCATTAGAGTATAACCCAAATACAACTATTTGAGAATAATCATGTTATGATACTACCACATATGAAGAAGAATGATTAGTGTTCTTATGTTGTTATTAAATAATTGTGTAATTTGAGTATTGTATTAATTATGTACAAGTTATAATAATTATAATGTATATTAGGTATGTAATGCAGTACATTTTAATTAAGGATTTTTGATATTATGGTACCAAGTAAAGTGAAACAGTTTCAAGTTAAACATTTTGGAAAATATATGGTTTTGGGATACATAACCCTTAATATGTTTTTGAAACTAAGATAATGATTTCAGAATAATATATAATTGAGTTAGATAAAGTATATTTTATATAATTGAATACCTTGGAACTAATTAACAAATTTTTTATTCCATCATTGTTTGAGTTTACAACATTTTTTGTTAAAAAGAGTATATCTAGTATCCTATATAGAATATGGGATAATAAATGTAATCAATAAGTTATTATTGTAATTCAGGGTGTTACCATTTTTTAAAAGAATACACGATGAAGGTATTCACATGTTATTATGTTGCAAAATAGATATTCATTATGTTTAACTTCCTTATGAATTTTGTACTGTCAGTTAGGACATGTGTATTTTAGAAAATTGTAAAGGTTGGATTGAATTATGTTGGAAATAGGATCCTACTATTTAAGGTTCAAACATTTCATAACAATATTTTTGGATTGTTATAAAAAGGATAACCTAGATGTCAGGCGATAACCCGTCGCTTCTGGCAAGGTTGCGAGACTTCAACCCACAACCAAAGGGCAACAAGGGTGAATCACCTACCTCTGATATACGTGATGACCTAGTTTGTATAAATTATTTTTTTAAATAGTTAGATAAATGGATTATAAATTCATCATTTTTGGAACCATACACTATTAAGATAAATAGAACGTTATTTAATTATATTATCTTTTGATATGAAAGATGAGTTTGTGGTAAAAATTAGTTGAAGGATGAACTCTACTTGCCAAGTATATTTTTTCCCTCTTATTCTTTGAATAAATTAATTCTTACACTTTAGAGAAGAGATCTTAAATCCAAAAATATGTTATCCTAATACATTATGTTTTGTTGAATCGATGATATTTTAAATCATCATAGATAGATGCTTTTGAGGTCCTCAATTTTATAATTGTTTGTGAATGATGACCTCAAACACTCTCCATAAATATTTACATTTTTCATCCAATTATGTGTCACTAAATTCCAATAATGTTCTCCTAATCGAGAACACAATTTGTTGGCGATATTTTTATTTCCCTTTCCCTCTTATTAAGACTACATTTTATTAACCCAATTTCCAATGTGGGTTTCCCACAAATGAATTTTTCAATTTTTAACAATTTATTTTCAAAGAAAATTTTCAAATTCTGAGGATGCAATTTATTGAAAAAGGGGAGAATGTAACACCAAAATATTTCATTTTACGTTATCTCATCAATATAATTCAACAACTTGTGCTACAAGTTACACATAGTTTGAGCCCACCACGATTTACCAAATTAGACGTTGAAAAAACAGTTATGAAGAGTATTGACTACATTTTAAATTTTATATACTCCATATAATTTTAAGATATATATTATATGTTTCATAAACATAATATAAGAAAATATACAATTTTTCATTTAATGGAAATATTTTTTAGAAAATGAAATTTAACCACCTTTGAATGGGGAACCTTTTTTAAATCCAATATTTTACACTTTTATATATTCAATTTTACACAATTAGCATTTTTTAGAATTGGGGAATAAAACCTTTGTTTCGATAATTTTTTGGTTTTTGTCTAATAACGTTCATATTTTGGTGAATAGTAAAAAATACTAAATTTTAATTGAATTCCTCTTTTTGAATAAAAATAATATGTTGTGTTAAATCTTAAATTTCAATGGTTTGGAAGAATAATTAGAATATATTTTCTTTATTTAATATAATTTGGGACATTATATGTAATTTCACATTTAAATTCAACATAAACACATGTCAATCTTTTGATAGTTTTTACTTTTTAAAAACCCAATTTTTATTTTGACAATGGGAATTAATTTTGAATTAGTTTATTAAACATTTAATTTTTTAATTTGAAAAAATAGAACTCATTTTTGAATTTTTAATATTAAAATTATTTTAGTGTAATTTTTTTTTCTATTTTTCCGAAAACATTCAATTTATGATTAATTGTGAAAAACATTGTGTAATTGTTTACAACCTACTTTTTATTTAAACAATAATTTATTTTAATTTATTTTAATTCAAAATATATTTATAATAACAATATAAGTTCAATTGAATTCATTGTAATCATTTTATAATAAAATTAGATGTATAAAATTTTATTGAACTTTTTAACGTCTTTTACAGACCTTCTAGGAACATATGAAAATTTACATAAAACGTAATTTTAATGCTTCTGTAAATAGAATTTCAAAAATCCTAGAGAAATGTTTGACATCAAGATCTAAATTTTGGTTCAATAATATGAAATTAATTTATATTGAATATTGATTTTTGACATTTATTTACCAAAATTAGAAATAAATTGGGTAATGAAAGGTAAAAATGATATTATAAGTACCCTAACACATATCCTAATTCAATTAGATAAGTGTATTTTGAAATTTAAAACCCTTAGGAATACAATATGTTCTTTTTGGTCCACATGGATTATATTAGAACCTTTATTATTAGTTTATTTAATTAAGAGTTAAAAGTTTCAAATTCAATGTTCAATAACTAAACCATATTTAATATAAAGTTATGTAGAAGATAAATTTGACTATAGATATTTATTAGAAAGATAAAAAATTCACACATCTTTCTATTTTATTTATAATTTTTTATTATTAAATAATTAAATTTGTTTATGACATAATGATTATACAGTAATTACTATATTAATGAAAGATTAAAATAATTGATATTATAAAATTCAAAATAAATTTAAATTAATACATTTTAAGAAATCCACAAATTTTATATGTGAATATATAATTTTTCAATTTATTAAATTTATTTTTTTATGTATTCAACGTGTAATATCTTTCACAAAGAAAAAATACCAAATAGTATCAAAATTGACATAAATGAGTTTTGAAAACAAATATTATATTATTAAATGACATAATAATCCAAAAAATATAAGGTTCAGTAAAAAGGATTAAATAATGATATATAGTGTATTAATGAACCTATTTTGGTTCTCTTGAAATTTTATAGTATGTCTATTAACCATTTATTATAATCATACAAGAGGACATGGTAAAAGTTAAACTATTTAACTAAGAATTAAATATAAAAGATAGTGTAAATATTGTTACCTAAACTTTCCTAAAACCTATTTGTTGAGAGTTTTTAGACCCATATCCAATGTAGCTATTAAATAAATCAATTTGGATCCTTTATAAACCTAAAATTATTTTTTAATAAAATAATTTTTCATTCTTTTCCTAATGTGACCCTCACATCTCTTATAAAAGGATACTTCACCTTCTCTCAAAATTAAACCTCCAAAGCCATTTGGCTCATACAAAATCATCCCAAATCACCTCCAAAACTCCTTAAATTTTTCTTAGTGGACTTTTCTTGATCGGAAAGAAAACATAAAGTAAAATTTTGTTTAAATCAAAACGAAACACGTAAAGAAGAGGTAATTATTTTATCACCTCTTTCAATGTTCTTTACTTCTTCCACTTCCTCTTTCTTGGTAATTTCCATACCAAAATAATAAATCCAGTAAATTTTACAAAATATGATGTAATTATATATTTTTTAAAACCATACTCATTATCTTATCCATCCTATAAATGATATTGTCCCCATGTGTGGGTGCATTCGGCATATCGTCTCTGGGTTGTGTAGTAATTTGATATTCAAAACTATGTTATTTAAATGCAAATAATGATGAGTAATATGTATAACAATAATGATAATAACATGATAATTTCTCTTGAAAATTAATATACCATCCAATTACACACCGTTAAATCATTAAGGAAATGATATCGTCACACATGTGTATGTACTGCTTACCATCTCCAGGATGCGACGAGATTCATTTCCACGTTCAACATTCAAGGATGATTATAAAAAATATATATTATTAATAAGTCTATAATATATGAAAAAATAATTCTACTGTATATATATATATGTATGTATGTAAGTAAGTAAGTAAGTAAGTAAGTAAGTAAGTATGTATGTATGTATGTATGTATGTATGTATGTATGTATGTATTTATGTATGTATATATGTATGTATGTATGTATGTATGTATGTATGTATGTATGTATGTATGTATGTATGTATGTATGTATGTATGTATGTATGTATGTATGTATGTATGTATGTATGTATGTATTTATTTATGTATGTATGTATGTATGTATGTATGTATTTATGTATTTATGAATGTATGTATGTACATATATCGTATTCACTTACTTCCACTCGATATTATATGAAACAGAAACACCATTTATGCGTACGTTAGGTCTACCTTCTCCATAAAAGGTGTTTTCCATTTAATATATCAATATACTATACATAAATATATTATAGATATATATGACATCTAAATCATCTTTTATATTTTGGAAGTATTTTAATCCTGATTTAAATGATATGATCAAGTATAACAAGTCATAACTCCTGCGATAAAGAAAGCGATTATTACCCAAAATGATAATTTAACATTGAAGTCATTTCTAAATATGTTGTATAAAGTCATAAATGAATCATGTATGATATTGTAAATATTAATAAGTTTATTCTATAATTTATTATCATACTAAGTTCATTATACAAGAGGTTAAACGTACCCTCGACTAATGGAAAGTGCAAGCTAAGGGATAATTCCTCAATCTCATTATTATCTGAGATTGTTTATGTGTAATTATTTTCTCAGACATATTTATTATCCATGATCATGTTTCATAAAATACATTTAAAAATGATTCTTTAAAGGTACTCCTTAACTAAAACATTGTTTTAAATGTTTTAAATATTTATTCTTTTAAATTATTTTCATTAATGTCCATGTTTTAAAAATGATTTTAAATATGTATTGATATGGACATGATTGTTTTAAATCGTTCATTATTTTCAAAAGATTCAAAGTGGCATGAGTAAAATTGATTAAAAATACCTTCTAAATGACATCCTCTATAAATGTGTTACTTTTAAATGACTTCACAAAAAGGGATATTTCACGGAAAAAGTTTTACTGATCATTTTCAACAATGTAAACATCATATACTGGATATTATTCTCTATTAATGTTGATTTATTATAATAAAATCATCCATATTTTATTGAATGAGTTATGATATATTTTACTGTGGATGTGATATTTTTATACCTTTCATGGTTTATGGTTGAAGTATTGACATTTCGTATGCTAGTTTTAATACAAATGTTTATGCTATATTTCAACATTCTCATAAGAGGAATGTAATGGACATAGTACGATATGGGTGGAGACCGCTATAGATCCATAATGCATCGGTAGGTCTTATAATAGAAATTATTTTCTTTTCACAAGGCTTTAAAAAATTATTTTTAGTCGTCACAAGAGGCCTTTACTATGTGGTAATGATGTCTGGCATTAGGCATTCCTTCAATAGGAAATTAATTATTACATGTGATTATTCGACTAGTATAACATCCTTGTGAATATTTATATGGTATGTTTTGATTTATTTTATCTATATTATGTTCATGTATTAAAGTTTGTTTTTTTATTACATATCTTTCTTGAAAATTTTATAGTTTCTGCTAAATTATTTACCCTTACTGAGCAAATGAGCTCACCCCATTCTTATATATTATTTTCCCTAGATTCTATGAAATGTATTGTGATTGGTAGGAATGGTTAATCTATAGGAATAACGGGGTTATAAAAATATACTTATTTTTTATTTTATGTTTGTATATGAAATGCAACGTTCATGTATACAATATATTTTCTAAGACTGCTAAACTGGTCGGTTCTTCAAGACTTGAATCATTGTAATCATGCCAATGTATTAAATAATACACCGGCTCTGGGCTTCTGGGTTTTTTTGTTACAACATTAGTCAATTTATTTTATTTTATTAAAAATAAATACATCTTTCTCACACTAAAATGTTCAATAAGAATAATATTTCAATATGAGGTCTTTCAAAATTTATGTTTCAAAAAATAATAGTCTATGAAAATATAACAAAATTGTATTATTCATTGAATTCTATTTCCAATTTTTTTGATCATAAATAAATAACTTAATGGATTAAATAGTTTTGAGGCTTTAAATATTTAAATAATGAATAAATCGAATTAATCATTTAAAAAAAGTTATTTAATATAATTTTATATATTTAAGTCAATTCATGATTGTTATATGTAAATTTAATATTCATAATATATAATAAAAAATTTATTCTATATGAAATTTTTTAATGTGTTTAATATCATGAATGCGAATAGTTTTTATTTTGAAAAATAATTCTTTTTTCGTAAAGAAAATATTTTAATAAATTATTTTTAAATAATAAAAATGAACAATGCAAAAAATAATAAAATTCATTCAAAATTGGGATATTAAATGATTTTAATTCCTCTTAGAAGTCATGAACCCTATAATAGATTTATTATATTTTAATTATTTGAGTAATTTTTATGTTACCCATAACCACAGTTATAAAATGACTCATCTTTGTTCACAAATTTTGAATAGCTTACACATTGTTTCTGGGATAAAATCGGCCATATTATCTCCTCTAAATTATGTTTCGCATTATAATACATATGGTCTCCAAAAAATAAATTATCCAAAAGTATTAAAGAGTTCTTCAAGAATAATTTTAAAGAGGTAAGATTTCTTCTTCTTTTCTTTCTAATTCCTTGTCACTTCTACCTTATCCACAAATGTTATACAATGATTCATTTTAACTATAGTATAATATATATATATATATTGAAATTATGTTTCCTTTATTATAAAATAATCATAAAATCACTCATATTCTACTGTTATTCTTAAATAATGAAATCTTCGTTCGTGGTTTCTCAATTCATCGTCTTTATTGATGATGCTTTTTTGTTTCAATTATATTGAAATTGTGGAAAATTGAAATTCAAATGTAATTGTTTAAAATGACCAATATATATATATATTTATATATTATCACTTATATATTATTATTTCAATTTTAAAATGAATAAAAAAATAAAATTATCACGGGAACCCTGAAAAGAATACACCAAACATAATGGAAATAAACATTTTTTACAAATAAATTGTGACGAAATGCTATACTGAGACCACTTAAGGTATTAAAAACAATATTTTAGATCTTTATCATATATATTACACTATTAAAACTATTATAAAAAATTATTCAACACATTTAAAGCTATTAGAATCAAAGGTAGTGGACTTTAATTCTAAAATCCTTTTAAATGTATATTTTACCGAATTACAAAATATAGTTCATTTTATATATTGCATAAGTTGTTTCTATGGATTTCATAGTTAATTATTAATTTAATGTTTCAATAATATTTTATGTATATATATTTTAATGATATTATATCATTATTATGAATAATATTTTTATATTTTAAGATTGATTTTTATAGAAAATGGGTATTTTGAAAATCGGAATGTGTTTTTCTCAAGGATTTAAATTTTTTATATAGTGTTTTATTGATGATATGATACTTTTAAATTGTTTATATTGGTTTTATCCAATTATATCATTATATATGATTTGTTTATCCACAATATTGATCATTATATTTTGGGTTGTTCCCGTTATAGCTCCAGATAAGACGACTGATTCCCATAATAGCTTGCCAAGGCATTGGGTACTCCAGAGATAGAAGTTGACAAAATGTCTATTCCATTTGTAAGGGTGAATTTTAGAGTGATATTAGATGAATTTCCCCTAGAAACTAAGTGATGTTTCTATTCATGCAAATTAATTTTTATAAAAAGTGTATCAATGGTTTTTATAGAATCACTTGATTGAGGATCTCTTTCATTATATCCATTATTTATCTTTTTTTTCTCATTCTATGTTATTAAAAAGAATATCATAGGTTATAAGGATACTTATGTTAAATAAGAAATTCATGATTGATGTTATCACATTTTTCCACTTAAATCCTTTCTTATTTTTGTAATGTTTTATATTTTTTAAAAAATTGATATTGTTTTAGTAGTATCCACTCTATATAAATATTGAATATTATGTATGGATTATGTTATAATTTTCTAAAGATATAAACTAATAAAGATCCTTAATTTTAAATAAATTTTTTTATTGACTAATATTTAACATTATTTATGGTTTTATGGATTGGCCCTTATATATGGAATCAAATAATGGTTTTTATTATCTTAGGGGTTAGGATGATTTTAATATAATACGATAAATTATTTTTTATTTATAGTTATTTAAAAATGATATAGAATTTAAATATTAAAATATATCTTCAACTATGTTATGGCTTTTCATAATGGTTTTATATAAAATGAAAGGGGTGGCTGGAATAGGAAGGCACTCATAGGAAAATATCATTTAGAATCTATAGCATTGAATGGTCGAAATATGAACTAAAAAGTTTGTGATAATAATGGATTATAATACTTAGGCGATCGATGGTGGAGGTATCCATTATAGAAAGGAAACTTATATATAATGAAGAGACATGTATTTTGTGGTTCATTTAATGAGGAAACATATTATTTCCTTCAATGGAACCACATATCTAGTGATAGGTGGGAGAATAATCTATGCTCTATAAATGATATTTTATGTCATGGTTGTTCGTAATAAAAAATGGTAATACTATAAATTAAACATTTTGAAGGAGAATCATATTAATGTTTATATATAGTTAAGAATAATAGAGAAAAATATGATCTATAAACTCTATAATGGGATGATTTTAAAAGACATTTCTAGAAAATAATTTCCTAAGAATGTTCGACATCAATGGAGAAATAATTCTTGGAACTAATGTAGAAGGATGTTGATTTTGTGTATTTGTATGAAGCCAATATTACGAGGTGTCATGGAATGTACCATATTTTACTCAAGACATTTTTTTTAAAATTAATATATTTTACTCTAGTATGAACCCATTTTTACAGAAATAATTCTCATCGTGATAATTTAAAAGTTGTGAGAAATGTTATCAAGACGATAAAAAAATTATATATAGTTGAGTGAAACTTATGTGGCTTGTGATTAAAATAATAAGAATCATTTAGGATGGTAGGAAATGGGAATGAATTCATCCAAGAAACCATGTGGTAAGAAATTCAGTTTCCCTTCCTGTTAAAAGTGTGGCAAAAATAATACTTGAGAATGTCTTGTAAATTTTTTGATATGATATCAATGTGGAATGTTTGGCCATATGTATCATGATTGAAAGGGAAATTATACTAAAATTAATGACAATAGGAATATGAATGCTTTAAATGGGTGGAATTGGATCTTTTTACTAATTTGTGTTCAATGATAATCACTCATATAGGAAATCTTCATGATTGGAAGCATAAGGGTGTGGAAAAATCCTTCGCAACCACATTAGAAAATTTTGAGGCATATAATGTAGTGATTTTAGCTATATTTCATGTTTTTATATATTTTGAATATGTGTTGTTTGATTCAGGTTCTACAACTTCCTTCTTTCAGATAAATGTTCTATTATATTAAAAAAATCCACCTTATAAAATGATGCCAAAACACATTATAAAAACATATGGATGAAACATTGAGGAAAACATAAATTATAAGAATCTACCTATATTTTATTGGGAAATAAATTACCTAAAAACCTTTTTGAATTTAATCTAGTATAGATTGATGTTATTATGGGTATGGGCTAGATATTGGTTTATCATGTTATGATATATTATAGATAAAAGTATTTGTTTTTCAAAAAAATTTCTATTTTTTGTACATGAATGATCACATACCATTGACAACATATCATGATTTTAAGAAACTATTAATATATGTAAATGAATTTTTTCTCACATAGATTTTCAAAAAAAGAGGAACTGCTCAGATTAATGTTGTTCTAGTAGTAAACATGTATGTAGATTTATTTATTAATGATTTACCTCATATTGTTTATGAACCAAAGGGTGAGTTTACTATTGACTACGTTCATGATATTGATCTAATATATAAACCCCCTTATCAAATGCCTCAAATAGAAATTTTTGAGTTGAAAAAGATGGTGTAGGAATTAGATTTTAAAGGATTCATCTGACCTAGAAATTCACCACATGGTGGTCATGCGTTATTTGTTAAAATGAAAAATGGTTCATTCAGGATTTTCATTGATTGTAGATCATTTAATAATATCGCTATTAATAATATATATCCATTTCCTCGTGTTGATGATTTTTTGGATGAGGAAATGGGAGCACAATATTTATTAAAGGTGACCTGAGGCCAGGGTACCACCAGTTGAATGTAAGAGAAGAGGACATTCCGACCTCCATGTTTCGTAATATATATAGTCATTATAAATCTATTATTATGAAATTTTGATAAAATAGTTCACCTACTATAATCATGGATCTCATGAATAGAATATTTCATGTAATTTGGGATAATTATTTTTTTATGTTTATTGATGACATTCAGTTATATTTTAAAAGTATAGAGGAGCATGAAATACATCCAAGGGTTGTTTTTTAATCCTCAAAAGAATTGAAAATGAATGGAAAATTCATAAAGTTTGATTTTTTATGAATCAAATTTCATTCCATGGTATCATTTTTATAAATATTGAAGAATATTTGTTCTTGCTAAAACAAAAGTTTAAGAAGAATGGACAAGGTCCACTTTATAACGAAGGTTGGTAGTTTTCTTTGATTATAAAGCTATTACAAAAGGTTTGTTGAATATTTTCATTGTTATATAACCCTCATACTAAATTAACCTGAAAAGGTGTTTAATTAATCTAGAAAATTTAATGTAATTATTATTTTCATGGATTGAAATGAATATTGGTGAATTCCCCAGTTCTAATCCTACCTTCCAGATGTGGTGAATTTCTCACATATAGTGAGGATTCATTGAAGGGACTAGGTTATGTTCTGATGTAGAATGATAAGGTAATTTCCTATTTTTCAAATTTATTGATACATAATTATTTAAATTACCTTACACATGATTTGTAATTAGTTTTCGTTGTTTTCACATAAAAAATTTTTAGGCATCATTATTATGGAATAAAATGGGAAATATACACTAACCATAAAATTTTTAAGTATATATTTACATAGATGAAATTTAACATTGGAAAAAATAGATGTATATACCTAATAAAGGATTATGATTACATGATTTATTACAATCATGGAGAATAATGAACAGTGGTCAATGCATTTAGTTGTAAAATTAATGATACATTAACCATAATAGATTTATATTGTGACCCTTTGGTTAGTTATTTGAAGAATTTCGGCTTGGATGTTGTCAGTTTATGAAATAACTCTATTCTGTTTATGATTTATGGGAAGCCATATCTATCAGAATGAATAAGAAATGCTCAGAAGGAAGAACATGAGATACAATGTTTTATAATTTTTTCAAATGGAATGATTCTTAATTTTATCATTTATAAATATTATGTTAGAGGTTTGGGATGAGATTGTATATTTCTTTATGGTTCACAGTTGAATCAAGAATTATTATGTGAAGCTCATAATTCATTTTTTTAGTTCATCCAGGTAGTAAAAAGATGTTCACAGACCTTTAAGTTTATTAATGGTGAGAAGGAATGAATAGATATATTACTAATTTTTCCTTGAAATGATTATTATGAAAAAAATGTAAATCATAGTGGTAGTTACTAAAGGGGATGCATCATCCTTTTCTAGTTCTGTAGTTTAGATGAGAAAATATATCTATGAAATTTATGTGGGACTATAAATGACATAAAAATGTAACAATTTGATCTATCTTATTATTTATTGATTGAATGAATCTATTCAATTCCTTCCAATTCATGAAAAATTGACTCTCAATCAAAATTTTCAACTACACCTCAACCAAAATTTTCATCTTTCATAGAGTTCCTATCTCTATTCTATGAAGTCACAATCCAAATATCACTTATAAATTTTGGAGATGCCTTTAGAAATCATTGGGAACCTAAAAAAATTTCAGTATAACCTTTTATCAGCAATATGATAAAAAGATAGAGTGAACAATTCAGATATTGGAGTATATAATTCAAGCTTGTTTAATGTATTACCAAGGAATTTGGGATCAGCATATTTCATTATTTCATTTTTCTAATAATAATAGTTTTCATTATAGTATATAGAAGACATAATAAAAATAATTATATGGAAAAACGTGTTGATCTAAAATATTTTGGGATTAATTTATGGAAATAAACATGACGATACTATAATTAGAAGAGGTATATGTAGAGACATTTTAGTTGATTTAGTGACACATGAGGAAAAATCAAAGAAGGAATAAAAGTTACCCAAATAATAGGATGAAAGACCTTTCCTTAGAGGTAGGAGATCATGTTTTCTATAAAATCCATCCTTGGAAAAGTGATATGAATTTTATTAAGAAAATAATGTTAACTCCAAAATCCATTAGTCATTTCGAACACATAGATATATTTGGATCAGTTTCCTACTGAGTAGCTTTACCTACGAGTATATCTTTGCGACACAATGTTATTAATTTATCAATGTTAAGAAATATTTTTCCAACATCATCTCAGGATTTGAGACCAGAATGTGTTCACGTGGAATTGAAACATTATTATGAAGATAAACCAGTTCAGAATCATGATCATATAGAGAAAGTATTGTGTAAAAATATTATTCACATTGTTAAAGTATTTTGGAGAAACCACATGGTAGGATAGACAACACGAGAATCTAAAAATATTGTAATGTAATGTACCCCCATTAGTTTAATAAGTGAATAAAATTGAGAGGACACAATTTCAAGAAGGTGGCGAGAATATAAAAAACCATGTATTTATAAAAATATATTTTATATTATTCTAGATTTAAATAGCAATTCATAAAATAAATAAAATCTTATATTGTTTTTTATTTTAAATATTTATTTTTTAAATTATAGAACTTTAATTTCACAAAAATTACATAATTTATGAATTTTGTGTGTTGATATAATCATTGTATGAATTTTACATAATTTTTTGTAAATGATTAATTTTTAGTGAATAGAAACAAATTCAATATTTTTATAAAATACTGTAATTTTTTGTGATGTCATGAATACATAATTATGGATTAACATTTATAAATTTATTTAATAATTAAATAATTATATCTTATGTTGAATATTGAAGAATTTTAATTTCAAAAAGGTAAATTATATTTTATTAATAAAAAGTATAATAATTACTGTCAGTTCTGACGTAATGTCTAGGAATAATTGGTATTGTTGAATTAGTTTCATTATAAATTATAATAGAGTGATAAATGTTATTTTCAATACACTATTATTTATTATTATGTATTATTAATGTTTTTTGATATTATTTTATAATTTTATATTTAGATAACATTAATATTTTCCATTTTCTTGTGCAATGGTTGCGTAGGGCAAGAAAAGGCAAAATAATTAATTTAAGATATTTTCTTGACATTATATGAGTGAATATAAATAATTAGTGAATAATGAATTTTAATTTTACTTTAATTTACATTTCTATGATAGAAATTTATTTTTAATTTATATATATAAAACAATAAACATTAATGCCTGTGAAACACTAATGTCATGTTGTGCAAGCAAAAAGACACAATAAAATTGTTTTTATTAAAATTATAATAATTATTACATGAAATAAATTGTGTATTAAATGTTTTATATAATTATTTCAACGAATAAAATGTTCAAATTAAAATTTGGGATATTTTGGAAAGACAATTATCACAATAGTCACATTGTATTAGTTTATTAAAAACAATGCCAACATGTTCATTGTATAATGTTCGGTAAGTATAATATTTTCATTTGAGATTTCTATGAAGTGTTTTTTTATATTATACTCTTGAAATAAAATAAATTTATATATTTCATAGAATTTTAATTATAATTTTGTTAATAATGTATTTATGTAATGGGTTGAACAGTTACGACAACTTAGTTATTTTATTAATAAATAAATCAAAATAATAATTTTAAAAATAGTCAAATAATTTTAATCTGATATATTTATGTAAATTAACAATTTATATTGGTGATTATAATATTTATATAGATATAATAAGAAGTTTAATTCTAAATGGAACTTTATTTATGTGTTTAATGTCATGATTGTGAATAGTTTTCAATTTGGAAAAATTATTTTCCCATGAATACAATATTTTATTAAATTATTTAAAATAAACAAACAAATAATGAACAAGGAAAAAATGATAACATTACTTCTAAAATTGGATATCCTTTTATTTTTAATAATTTTTTATGTCTTGAACCTTATAATAAATTTATTATATTTTAATAATTTGAGTAATTCCTCTGTTACCCCTCACATCAATTATAATAGGAGGCTCCCTCCTTCAGAAATTTTAATCACCATAATCCATATTTATCTACTAAAACCTAGAAAATTTGCACCACATCACCCATTTTAACATTATAGGGCTTTTGTTCTCTCAGAAAGACCACTTCTAGGATCCCTAAGGATGACATCAAGAGAAATTATCAAAATGTAAGATTCTTTATTCTTCTCATTCAAATTATTTATCACTTCTACATTGTCCCAAATTCGTATACAATGATTCATGAAAACTAAAGTATCATATTTATACTGGAATATTGTTTTCTAGGGAAAATTAATCAAAAAATATTTCATATGATCCTTTTATTCTGAAATAACAAAATCATATTCTAGTTTGTGTTAATTCACCGCCTCAATGCATGATGAATTTTTTCCCCTTTTAAAAAAACAATAGAAACGTTAAATATACCTATAATTATTTAAAATTACCTATATAAATATATGTTATCACTATGTATTATTATTCAATTTTGACAAATAATATAAAAATAAACCGACCATGGATACATTGAAAAGAAGTCGCCTAAAAAATTGGAATTCACTAAATATTGTTAATAAATGGGTACAAAATCATTGAAGAAGATCATGTCCAGTATTATAAACCCAAGTTTAGTTCATTGATAAATTAGTAAAACTATTCAAACCATTATAAATGATATTTGAAAACATTTTAATGATTTATAACCTAAGGTAATAGACATTCATTTAAGAATCCACTTAAATGTATCTTTTACAGAATACAAAAATATTGTTCTTTTTATATATGCCATGACAATTTTATTAGGATTTAATGTTTATTTATTATTAAAGTGGATAAATAATATGATTTAAATTTTTTTTGAATAATATTATTTCATTATTTTTTTCATTATTTTTTTATTTTTATATTTATTTATTTTCTGAAAAATTGTATTATGAAAATTCAAATGTTTTTTTCCAAGGGATTAAATAAGTTATCATGTGTTTTATTCACGATATGTTCCTTGGACATTGAATATATTGTATTTATATCATTATATCTCAATATATTTATTTTATACCCATTATATATCAATATATGTTTGGTTGAGTCTACTATATCTCAAGATATGACGGGTGAGTCCCATTATATCTCTCCAATTCATTGGGTACTCCGAAGATGGATGTTGACTAAAAACATATTACATGTGTAATTATGAATGTAAAATTTATATGTTAAATATATCCTATGGAATTTAAATGGTTCTTTTATACCTACTAATTAGTTTTTATGAAAGGAGTTTCAATTGTTTTTATGTTAACACTTGTCTTATGATTTCATTCTTCATATCCCTTACTGAGATTTTTTTTCTCATCCCAAAGGCTAAATATTTTTCACACGTTATAAGGATAAGTAAGAGAAATATGGATTTGATGATAGATATTATAATATTATGTCATTGAAATTTGGTTTTATTTTTTAAATAGTTTATATTTTAGAAGAAATAGATATTATTTTAGAAGTATCCACTCTATATAAATATGGGATGCTATGCAAGAATTATATACATATTCTCTAATTCACTACATAGGAAAAGATCATAAATACGAAAGAAATTATTTTCTTTAAAAGAAATAAATATTATTGAATGTTTTAATTCTCGTATCTTATGCATCTTCATCCATACAAATATGTTCCATAAGAAATAAATCATCCTCATAACGAAAAAATCCTGGGCAAAATATGTTTCTTCTAAAAAATAACAAAAAACAAGAACATAAAAAAAACCAGTATATCAAAATATCATTACCCAAAAGATTTCATAATTTTATATAATACAAAAAACTTCATTTTAAGATAGACTATATTTTATTACAAATAGAATATGTTAATGAAAATATTTTATTGAAAACATTATGTATTCATAATTGTAAAATTAATATATATGTATCCCTTTTAAAAAAATACAAATTATTTTTAAGAATAAGGAAAAAATAAATTACATTCTATTGATTTTGGTTCAATAAAATTATACAATAATATGGAATTAAATTCAATTACAAATAATAATCATTAAAAATAAGTTTTAATAATAAAATTTGTAACTTGAAGAAAAGATTTTCGAGTTTACAAGTCGCATACCTTTGTACTTGAATTTCAATAAATTATTTATCTAATTATATTATAAATATATAATTCATAATTTATTATTTCAAAAAATTATTTTTATATAACCATATTTATAATATTTATTAATAAAATTACATTTTATGTATTATATATTTTAATCTCTTTTCAAAACTGGGTATTAATAATCGTAGTCGTTTAAATGTATGTTCATTAAACCAGTGTTGAATTTATTTTTTCCCAAAAATAATATAATTTAATTAGTATTAAATTATATATAATTTATTTTTAATAATTTATTTTATTGTTATTATTAAATTAAATTGAATTTTTAGTTTTGATTTTTGAAAATAATAAATTTTAATGATATAGTTTACAATTATTTATCGATAAAGATGGATAATATTTAAATGATAATTAGTTTCTATAATATTCACAAAAAATATTAATGGTATATATCAGTTATAAAGGTTAAATTTATTTATAACATATAAACTTAAAAAATCTATGTCTTATAATGTAGCAAAATTAGAAACATGTTTATTCATGGAGGTGGTAGTTCTCATCACAAATGATTCATGATTTAATTTTTCATCATAGATAGAAAGAGGGTGAAAATAGATTATAACCTCATTATAATAAAATAAAATTGTAATAATAATAATAATTTTATCATTTTAAAATGGTTTATTTAAATTTAGTAAGAATAAAACTATACAAACAAATCAAAAAAAGAAGGGTGGTTTAAGAACTTAGACCTCATGTCATGGATTGTTGTCTATGAATGTGGGATTAATACTTTGAGGGGTAATTTTTTTAGATGAACATAATCTCCCTATGATTTATAAGATTCTAAATAATATTTTTTCTACTATTGTATGAACATTTTTTTATATTGATTTAAATTGAGGAGATGAGTTCATGTTCTATATATGAATAGAAGTGGTATTTTTTACGATTCCAATCCTTTTCAGTAATGGGAAGCCATTCTGTAACAAGTTCCGCTGAAATATATAAATAATTTTTTAGAAGGAATATATTTACAATAAAAACCTCTATCATTCAAAAATATATTTTAAACTAGTTATTTCCATTACGTATAAGGTTATCCACTTTTAACATTTTTGTTATCACCAATTTTACTAGTTTTCACCTTAGCCATTTATCCATTATGGCCAAAAATAAATTTATACCCATGATATTATTTATAAAAACTAAATTTAAATATTAATTATAATTTATCAAAAAAACTGTTATTTCTATATAGTTATTTCTATCACAAACACATTTAACAAAAAAATATCATTTTATTGAAAACATTATTTTTATGAAAAAAAAGACATCTATTTTTTTAGAATTATAAATTCAATTCATTTAAATTAATTTAAAATAATAACTATTATTAAAATATTATTCAGATTTAAAAAAAATAGTAAAACTCATTCCATCATGTTGCAATTATTTAATCAACACATTCAAATAAATTATTAATACATTGTATAAATATTCCAAAATGCTGATCATGGGTTTATAAATTCCAAATTGTATATTAAAATGATTTAATATAATATATAATATATAATATAATATAATTATGTTTCAAAAAATAAATGAATTCATAGAATAAAAAAATCTCCTAAATGTGATGGAATTTATAAAATTTCTATTTTCTCTATTCACATGAAAATTAATTATATTAAAAAAATAAAAAAAATATAAATATAAATCATCTTGGATAAATCCATACATTATGTTATTTTATTAAAAATAACATCCTAAAAATTATAAAATATTCATTAAAAAACTATAAAATATTTTGAAAACTACTTTTTATAAGAAATAAATGTTTTCATATTTACTAATCATTTAAAGTTATTTTGAATTATAGAAATGTCAAAAATGAAAGACATCCATAGTATAAAATAAATTTTATGCATTTGAAAATATATTATAAATTTTTGGTTTCTCTAATTTATTCAATATTTAATATTATTTATTATATATTTTTGGTAATACATATATTTTCTTATATGTATTTCAAAATTATGATAGTTCTATTTATACCATATAGTTTATAGCTTCCATATAATGGTCTATTTAATTATATTTTCATGTTGTGTGTGTAAATTAATAAAATATGGTAATTTAGTTATGGGGAAAAATTATTTTGTTATAGTGGTATGTGATGAATCACGATCTTAACAACCCAGTACATGTACTACAAGATCATGTGTTATAACCATAAACATCACAATTTTTTCCTTGATAAAAATAAATTTCACTTCAATAAGACAATTCCATGATTAAAAATTATAGGAAAATATTTTGAAAATTACATACCACTGGAAATTTTAGGTTTTAGATTTAGATAATTAGGATGATTTCATTCATCGTCAATATTTCCATGTAATAGCAATTTTTTCAACAATATAACTTCTTTTTTAATATATTCATTCTAAATTCTACGTAACATCCTTATCTAGAACATTCACATTACTAAATAATATTTTCGTACATAAAACATATGAAAAAAAAATTAAAATATGGTATGTGCACACAAGGATCATTATTAAAAAACAAATAATTAATCATGTTAGTTCATGAATAATTACAATGAATTTCTTTTAAAAAAAATTATTTGGCTCAAAATTGTTCTTTATCATACCAAATAAACTATCTCTTATAGAAAAATATTTTGTTAACACATTTAGTAATTAATTATTATGGTATAATAAAACATATACATGTTTCATTGGAAAAATTGCAAATTCAAGAAATCATTTTCAAAATTTTAGACTTTACACCCTGAAGATGTATAAAAGAAATTCATTTAAAAATAATATTATTGACATAAATTGACAAATGTAGATATTTATATAGAAAATATAAAAATCATAATTAAATCATGTATTTTTTTTGGGAAATTGTATTCCATTTCACCCATACAAATGTAATAACCAATATGGAAAACATCCATAATTTAATAGAGAAACTGATGCATTGGAAGGCTATTGTGTACCCACATGTCCTTAGATTATAATATAACCAACATTCATTTGTTAGTAAGATAACCAAAATTTAATTATTTATAATGGAACAACTCATCATCATAATAAATTTCAATATACCATTTCATAATAATGAAAATCTAACTCATTCATTTTCATAATTAGACTTAATAAAAAAAGCAGTGTACACATAAATATAAATTTTTAGATATTGAAATATTTAGTTCATTTAAAAACTCCTTTTGAAAATAACTAGAACATAGGTACTGAAGGTTTTTCATCAAATAAAATACTGGTTATTGTAAAAGAATGAAAACAAAATATAGCAATTTTTGTGGTGGGGAAAACCAATGGTCTCGTATAAATTAAAATAAAACATTTTCTTTGAATTTTACAGTCAAAGGGTAAATATTTCATATAAAACAAGTAAAAATACTCACATTGAAAACCATTAAAGTGACATTAAAAATAAAATCTAATTTCATTCATAAATAAGTTATGTCCATAAAATACATCTTTATATGGATTTTAGTAATAAGGAAATAGAAAAATTATATTTTTAAATTCAATATTTATAACATTAAATTCATATTTCAAATGAAAATTGATCCTTAACTTGATTCTAACTTATCACATTCATTTTTTTTTCATCCACTCCTTTATAGAGCCACATTTTTTTTACACCAAAATCTCTATAAGGTGGTATTTATTACAAGAATTATTCCTGTGGAATATATAGAGTGAGGTATGTTAGGTATTTAGGAAGGGCGTACTAAACCATACTACTTTTATATGTGGAGAAAAGAGGAGATTAGTTTCCTTTTATAGTTATTGGAGGGAAAATCTTCAAAATTATTATAATATTAAATTTATATTATTTAAATTTAATTTTTAGATGGATTAAAATTGATATATTTAAAAGATAATATGAATATTTTTCTATAAACTATTTTTAATTTAATTTTATCAATTTTAGTCTATGTTTTTATGCTTATCTATTTTTTAACCCTCCATCCACTCCTTTGATGATTACTGTGATAGAAATAAAATTACTCATTAATGGTTATGATTATTAATAAAAATAATAATTTTCCATTAAATCGAGATTGAATGATATTTTTTACCATATTTATTTCCCTTTTAAAAATAAATAATTTTTATTACTTTTTAATAATTTAATAAAGAACTATTTATTAAAAATTACATTTGTTCATTTTTTAATTACTATATATATTATATTTATGTTTTTATTTCATTAAATTCTTTTCCAAAATTACATGGAGTAGAATGTTTTGAATATATGGTATTAATTTAATTTTATATCAAATTTTACTAGTTTCATATCATTTTAAACCATATATTTTTTAATAAAACCTCTACTGGCCAATTTTATCCTTAATCCTGGTAATGAAATATTAAATATTAATGGGTTTTAAATTTAATTCTAAAGTGGAAATTGCCTCATGAATGACCTGGAAGCAATTTTGACCATTTATCATCTTATTTTCCCTCTTTAATTATTTTTATAATTTTTTAGAAAGCTGATAACATATTATTAAACATGGTATACTTATATATTCATTATATGAACTATTCATATAATTATACTTTGAAAATATATTAATTTAAATTTATGCATAACATAATCTTATAAAAATCCCTTAAATGTTATATTTTTCATTAAAATTATTGGAACACATTAATTCATTAAAATCATGTTGAATTTATTATTTTTAAAATCATTTCAGCGATTCCAATTTTAATTAAATAAATACCACATCAGAGATGCATATGAAATTAATGTTGTTCATTATTAAATACAAATTATAAATAAATTACATTAATATTGAAAAAAATTTATATTTAAAATGAATATTTATAAATTAATATGTCTAATTTTAATTCACATTTAAAAAATATTAAATAAATTAAATTAAAGGAATTTAATTTTTTTTAATTTTCATTACATAAAATTTAATTATGGTCTTATTAATGGTAAAATAGAAACAATATGTATTATAATTATATTTTAGATGACCTTAAATGAAATATAATCATTCCAAAAAATTAATTCAAATCATCTTGTTACTATTTATTTCTTATAACATTATTTTTACCCTTAACTAACTCATTTTACCATTATAGGGGTATCAAAAAATAATATGATTATTATTAATTATGAATAAAAATTGGGAAAATATAAAAAAAAAATTACTTTCATATTTAAAAAATTGAATATATTTTTCCTTATTCAAATCAAAAAATGGATGAAATTATTTTCAATTTAATGTCACAAAACATGATGAAAAACATGCATTTCTGAACATAACTTTACATGTATTAAATAATTTTTTCAAATTAAAATATAAAATCATTTAAAAGGACAATAATTTAATTATGGTTAATTAAAAAAACTATTTAAATTTTAATAATAAAAATATATGTAATATTATTATTTAATATCATGAAAAAAATTTATTTTTTTATTAAAAAACAATAATTTTGATTATTCCCATAAAATATAAAACTTTTGAGATAAAAATTATAAATTCCCCAAATAATAATTCATATATTATAGATGCAAAAATTTTATCCTTATTATCGAATAAAATATTAAAATATCACGAAATTATTTATAATAATTTCCCACATAATGTAATAGAACTGTTTTTAAAAAACCTGTTTTTTAATATCAAAACAAAATTAGTAAAAATAGTGTTGTTTTTTCAAAATAAATAACTAGTAAATATATATTGATTAATAATTTTATATATATTACATAATTCATATAATCCATTTCGTATTATTTAATTGAATTTATAGTTTAGAATGATCACATTTAAACAATAATATTATTTTGATAATTTATACTCGTTGTTTCATATTTTTCATTATATCAAACATATTATATCTTTTAATATATTGGTATATAACACTCTCATTTTTTTAATAAATTATTTTCACATAATTTTAACATGTTAACAATAATTAGTTTTTGGATATTTTAATTACCATAGTCAAAATTCCAAATACTAAAAATGGTAATAAAACATCCTCTTTCTAAAATTGAATGAGAAGTGTGATGGTCATCAGAATTAAAATGTAACTAGGTTTTCCAATATAAGATCATTAATGGGAAGTGAAAATATATTAATTAATAAAATATGTAATGTCTAAATAATTTTAGAGGTTGAAATATATAACTGATCACAAGAAAGTGAATGATCAAGAAAAAGATAGTTACCGCAAAATATTAAATGAATGAGGTGTAAAAATGGTTATCAATAAAACAAAAAAATAATGTTATAGGAAGCAAATATTTTGATCATGATCCCCTTTAAATGTTTTCTGGAATTATATTACCATCTAGTTTAGTAAAAATGTATATGTACTTACATTGAAAATAAAATCTCATCAATTATTCTATTTTTACCACAACATCAATTTTTTTATAATCAATTAGTCTTCAATAGGGATTTTTATTCCTAAGGGTAAAAATTAAACTTATAATTGAACAAATAATACACCTAAGGATAAAATGATCTTCCTTAAATATTTAAAAATTACCTAAACCGAAAATTATTATCACAAGGTATGATAGTTCTAGAAATGAATATATCTTTCTATAAAGAAATTAATCATTAATATCCATAATTCAATATTTGAACACAAATTTCAATAAAAATAAATTTATTATATCATTCCTTTAAATTCATATAAATATTTCATAAAAATATTTTATACGAAATTAATGAATGAATTTTTCCTATATTCTTTCAATATGACATTAAGAAGTATCTCCAATAAAAATAAATCGCTACAAAATATATACCTGAAAATATGTATACACTATAATATAAAAATATATAAAAATATTATGATTGTTCCAATAATAAAATTTAGTAACTACAAATCCAAATTAAACTAATATATTATTCAAAATTTAAATTAATCATTTAATCCACAAATAAAATCCCATAATATTAATATTATATTAATCAAATAATTTGCGCAAAAATATAATCATCTTCTTCAAAAATTCACTTCATCAGCTAATAATGTTTTAGATCAATTGGTTATTATGTTATAAAAATGTGATCTCATTACCAATATAATATTTATTAATTAAAAAAAGATTAATTTTCATACAAACTAGGACATATTCTGAACAAGTGGTGGGAGATGCAATCTTATCTCACATTAGTTATTGGTTCAAGCCTTGTACCCTTGGTGGATGTGAGGAGTTTTTCTCTCAGACATTGGTTATCCCTTTTCCTAAAAATGTATTATTATAATTCCAAAAACATTCAAAAAATTATTATGAGCATCCAAGAAAACCATAACATCTTCAACATTAAAAAATGTTTTCACCTCCATTATTACCTCTTATATTCCATGTTCTATCCCAAAAAATGAAATAGATTTCTTCAAAAATAATATTTTTTGTTTACCATTTGGTTAAAATGTACCTCATTACAATAAAAATTATTCCAAGGTAACATTAGTCACTATTAAATCATATTACATTAAATCTCAAAAGGGGTTTCCGAGTCATTGAACATGTGATCAACCATAAATATATAATCCAATCATTGTATATGTTACTCTTAAGATGACCAAATGTGATAATAATCTAATCCAAAATGTTATCTAAAATATTATATTAAACAAATAGTAATATCCCAAAAATCATAGAATTATATATGTTGCTAAAGTCATAAAAATTTGATTATTGGCTTTTATACAAAAATAATGAGTCCCAATTTCAATAGCATGAAACACATTGCATTATAAAAAATATTTGATCACATACATTTCCAATAACATTTTAGTTTTATGGATTTATTGAATCTGGAAAAAGTCATTCATATATAAAATATCAACAAATTTTCGTATTTTTTAACAAAATGAGTTCTTTATAATGATACACTTTCTTTGTTAAATGTAACTTCTATATTAGGAACAGAGACATTATAATCATTTCTAGTCTTCCTTACACCCTGTAAAAACATTTTAAAATGGAGGATTAATAAAAAAATCTCAGTAGGATAAAAAAATAAAAATAATACACTTTTTATTTTATGAATATATATAATAAAATTTATATATTTACATATTTTACATTGGGGTCCAAATATATATTTTTTTAACAATTAAATAATATTTTCTACCTGAATTGTTTCATTAAACATTTCAAAAGGAAAATATAAGTGTGAAAACAAATAATGGTTTCGTTTAAAGTTTGAGAAAAATCAGGTAATCTTTCTCACAATGTTCATCTTCACACCAATAAGATGTAACAAAAACATTACATTAAAAATAAACTCATTTAATAACATTATTAAATATTTATGCTCCTATAAAAATAATATAAATTATAAATAAATCATGTAGCTAAAATTGGAAAAAAAATTAAATCACTCATAAAATTTTGTAAACCATCATGGTAAACATACATATTTTTCCAGAGAACACAATGCAATGGAGGGATACTACAGACCCACTGATCCATTGTGAATAATAGAAAAAACCATTTTGTTTAATAAAATAACCACCCATCATTTGTTAAGTACAGAACCATCATCTATCATAAAATATTTCCATGAACTATCACATAATCATAGTACATAATGGCATAAATTTTAACCCTTTTAATCATAAAAATATTCTAAGCACACATAAATATAAATTTATAAATTTTAAAATAACGATTATATTTAAAAGATATTTCTTAAATACCCAGAAGATAGGGAATGGGTTTTTATTTAACTAAAACATATAATCTCATAATGTAAAAAATAATAAGTAATGGTTATTATGAAGAAAACAATTAATGAAACAATATTGTTTAAAATATAATATTCTTTTCTAATTTTATAAACATTTTCATAACATTCCATATAAAATATATATAACATATCTTTTCTAAGCCATGTCAAGGAAATAAAGAAAGATACATTATATGCCTTTTATATTTTATATATTTTCATATTAATAAAGGAATAAATTAATACTAATAAAATTTAAATGGTAGAAAAATATTTTGAGAAACATCATTAAATAATATAAAATATGATTTTTAATATAATGTTTCTATTACCTAGAGTCTAACTTGTCACATAGATTATTTATCATCCTATTCATTAAATAACCTCCATTTCATGACACCTTAATCCATATAAGGATGGATTTTGTAATGAAATAATGTATCTAGAATGTTTATAGGTATGTTATGAGGGTATTTGCGTGGATATTTGTTGAACATAAATGAATTTGAAATTTAAATAAAGTGTATAGAAGTTCCATTTAATAATGTGGGGTGGTTAATTCTTGGAATATCATGAAGTATAAATTTAATATATATTAATTTTAAAGTAAAAAAGGTTAAAATTATATTTTTAGAATATATGATAAATATTAGTCAAAATAATACTATGTAATTAAAAATTACCATGATTAGGATATGTTATTTCCCTTACTGTATTGTTTTTAGGCATCCATTAACATCAATGACGATTATCATTATAAAAATTTTCATTACTCTTTAATGGTTAATATAGTTACTATAAAAAGAAAATTTGTCCATAAATATAAAATGATTATTATTGTAGACTTTATCCCAATACCATTTCTAGATATTTGAATTTTACTAATTTTCAATTATTTAAGGATGTATTATTTTTTATAAAATATCATTGGTATCATTTTCAAATTACGATAAATATAATAATATAACTTTTTCTTAATTCATCTAAAATTGTTAAATTTCTTACAAGGATTTTAGAAAATTAATATATTTTATTCATATAATCATATAATAATATTTTGAAATTTTTTATATCATTTTAAATCTTAACTTTGTGATTAACCACATTGTAATCCAATTTTTTATTGAAACCGAGTAAAGAATATTTTTCGGTGTTAAAGGGTAAAAGGTTTCCTAATTAGATGATAATTGGATCACAAATCAATGAGAAATATAATTTTAGACCATCCATCATCATACTTTTTTATATTCAATATTTTATAGTTTTTAATAAATTTCATAAAATATTATTTAACATAAAATAATTTTAATTTAATTATGAGAACATTTTATATGATATGACATTAAAAAAAGGTGAAATTAAAGGATTTGGATCATAATCCATTCACAGATCACTAACATGTTATATTTATTTATAAAATTCATATAATGAAACAATTAATTCAAATGGTAATTCTTTTACAATTTTTAATATCCAAATTTGTTTTTATAAATAAATATTGCATCAGTTATATGTAAGCATTTAATGTAATCGTTTGATAACAATAATTTATAAAAAAATCCTAGAAAATGAAAAACATATTATATTTCTAAATAAAATTTATAAGCTGTCATAACATATTTTCATTAATTCCTTCTATCAAATTAATAAAAATAATACAAAGAGAATAACAATTTTTAGTTTTCTATTGATAAAATATTATAAAGCTCAAAATTAAATCCAAATGAATAAAAGGTTATATATTCAAATTTTTAATGATGATTGATTAAATATATACATCCAATAAAATTAATTGAAATTTTAGGGTAACTTTATATTAAATATCTCCTTATTTTTAAACGTAATTAACTGGTCTCACATTTTTCGTTGTAACAAAATTTAATGTGATCAGAATTTGTAATTAAAAAATGAAAAATAATTACTAAATATGGAAATAATGATTAATACTATGGAATCTATTCTTCAATAGTGAACTTCCATATTAGTTAGAAGTCAATACAAAATTAAACCCTATAAAGTTAATGAAAAATATGTTTTCACAAATCCTTTTTTTAAGTATAAAAATATTTTTATATCAAATTCAAATTTAAAATTCATTCAAATGACAAAAAATAATGAAAATTAATAAAAAAGAAATTTTAACAATATTTTTAATATTATTCATTATATAACATCACCTTTCTAAATACTTTAAAGAACAAAAATGTTTTAAATAAAAAATATTATCTTTTTATTTTAATGGAAATCAACACATTTTAGAAAAATATCACAATTTAACTATATATTGATTTTGATATGGTGGTATCAAAAATGGTGTCCATTTTTTTTAAATAAATATAGAAAAAAATTATAATATTTTATCAAAAAAATTATAATGATCTATTTTTAATGAAAATTTATTTTTGATGAAAAAAGTAACTTTACAAAAAATAGAGTGATTATTTATTGAAAATTGGTAAATACAATTTAAAATTTTAAGACCATTATAGATATTTCTTAATTTATTTAAACATATTCATATCCAACAATTCAATACCATGGTTAGAAAGTTCCTATTTAACTATTAATATTTTGTTGTCTATTTATACATTGTGTTACATAGATTGTACATCGTTGAACATAATATTTATTTTAAAATGTCCAGATATTATGAATACCTATAGGTTAAATATCACAACAATGATAAAGAAATATTTTTATCTTATTTTTAGGGTAGACTTTTCTTTCAATTTTTACATTAAGGAGCCTCTTGGTGTTACCCTCACAATCATGTTGTAACTAGACATTTGGGTTATTTTCATAGAGAGTATTGATCCATAATTTTAGGGAAAACCACCCTTATTTGTTAGTTTAAGAGGCATGTATTATAGATTTATTCGTCCTTCTCGTAAGCGTCTATTCATCTTGTTTTATCACACTTTCGTCGAGATGTTTACAGTAACCCATATATTCATACATAGATATTACATCGTAATAGATGAATAATAATTACATAAAATTTAGATCAACACAGAAATATTTTACGAGTATTATAATTGAAATATATAAACATAAATGAATGGATCATAAAATTTCTACATCATATTCAACTTATTTATTAATAACTACCACCCTTCTAATCCATGTCATAGTTACTACCTTTATACATAGCCTTGGTATAGGAAGCTTAAAAAAAGATATTTTATATTCTTAGTAATGTTAAAAAAATATTTCATCAAAAAAGTAATCATAACATGGGCATAAGATCATAATAACATGATCATAATGTTTGAAAACCATAACATTCATATCAAATATAACAATATTAAGTCATGTAATAAGTCATGTGATTTTATTAAATATGAATCATATTTTAATCATACAATATGAACAAAAAATTATTAACATATATATAAGACATTGTTTTTTGGTATGCCAATAAGCATTAAAAATCAATACACTAGAGTCGATGCTAATTTACAATTATATCATAGTTGAATGTGATTACTCCACAAACATTCATAGTAATCACGATTCACTCCTAACATTATCATAGTGAGAAAAGTCCCTCACTGAACTAGGTTCACTCCACAATATATGCATTTTTTTAATGTGATGCAAATCTTTATACAATTAATTAATGGGAGATATAACATAAACATTTACATATATATTAACATAACTTCTTCAATTAGTTATAATTTAACCACTATACATGGTTATTGAATAACCACTATGACATAATAATAATCTTATATATTTGACCCAAAAAAATCATAACACATTATTTATATTTCAATCAATTAATATAAATGATTTTGTAAACAATTCATCATAACATAATCCATGGAAAATAAAAATGTTTTATAGGAATTTATCATATTCATCATAAACATAATCCATCTATTGATGGAATAAATATGTTTCTATTAGATCATATCCACAGTAAATATAAGTAACACAACATAATTTGACCTTATCATTTAAATGACATCGAAGGTTCACATTGGATTATAATTCAGAAAAATAAGATTTCCATTTTGAAATTATTTTTTAAAAGAAGTCCATTTTTAAAGGAGAAAATATTCTTTTAAATTAAGAATATAATCATTTCTTATAAAACTGAAGGAAAAAATTTATTATTGGATGCAGGAAAACCTATTAATGTAGTATATATTAAAAACAATTGGTTATATTTTTTTATAATAAAATTCGCAAAGAATCTCTTTTGAAAAATCACAAAAAAATAATCATTTCAAACTAATTTGTAAAAAAATTCAAATATTTCTTAAAATGAATTTTAAACCTGATTATATAATAGTATAAAAAATATTTAAATACTTTTAGAAAAATGTTTTATGTAAGAATATGTGTTTTAAATAGAAGATAAAAATGAATTCTATTTTCTATAAAAATATATTTTTGGTCTCTTGAGTACATAAGAAGAAAAAATAGAAATCATCTATTTTAAAAATATAACTATATGAGAATAAAATTCATGATTATATTGGAAGATATGTTATAATATATTTTTTTGAAATATAAGAATAAATAATCAAGATAAAAATGATACTATAACATAAAACCCTTACCTTTAGTTTTCATTGCTTCAAAAGAACTGAAACCACCTCTTCTTTGAAAAAATACATCAGATATCCACTAAAGGGGTCGGGTTTGGACTTTATGGATGAAAAAAATCAATATGATGTTTCTAGGAAATTTTATATGGGAAAATTGAATATATTTTTGAGTTATGATGCTCATTGTGATCTGTAGAAGTGAAGGATGAGGTTTCATTTTATAATTTATGTGAGAGGAAATTTTAGATTTTCTAACAAGAATAAATTATAATAAACACTTTCTAAATATAAATGACTCTGAATTATTATGGATTTGAATCTATGGTTTTATAGTATTTTCATACCAAAACCCAATAGTTTTTAAATATGTTTTGGTGTAATTTTTTACCTTGTTTTTTTTATGTACACATTGTTAACCAACATTAATTTTAACTATGGTAGTATCATTCTAAATATTAATGGGTTTTAAATTTTATCTATAGTATGAAAGTTGGAATAAATTTATAATTGTTGAATATTTAAACAATATGATATCACCCATTCCTTACATCATGTTTTTTTATTGTTTTATAATTATTAATTAAATATTTTTTTAATAAAATATAATTTATGTTATTTTTGACATTATTTATATAATTTAACAATAATTGGAGAACAAAAAAGTTGCTATTGAAATATTATTATTTCATACCTCCATAATATATTCTACTGAACTATAAATTTTATGGGAGACATTATCTAATAAAAATTATTTAACATCTAAAAATTTAAAAATCATTTCATATATATATATAGTAAATATATTAATACAATATTCATGTTGCATTAGAAATTATGATCATTGCATTATTATTAAAATAAATATATATTTATATATTAAAAATAATTTCTTTATTCTAAAAATACAAACTTATATTCTTTCATAACTTATTTTTTTCATATATAGGATTATAATACATCAAAAAATGAGTGAGTGAGAATTTGCAGATTTCATTGATATAAATAATATATAAGTCATTTTCATGAAATTGATTTAATTTACCAAATCAAAAAATATCCAAATGATTATGGTTTTGGATCATTTTAATACAAAAAAAATGAAAAAATATGAACTTATCACATTTTTATAACCTTTATTAACTTGATTTACCATTAACCAATGTGATAAATTTTACCAAAGTATTTTTTCATATTTACCAAAAATAAAATGTTTCTATTTACATTATTTTTAAAATCATTAATTTATGTATGGAATAATTTTTATCAAATTAAATTTCTAAATATTGAGTAAATTATGTTTAAAATAAGTGTGCAACTCACGAAAAATGCATTTTTTGGAAGAAAAAATTTTTAAACACAAAATAGATTTTTTCTTATCATATTCATAGATAATTATTTATAGAATTTTTATGAATTTATAAAATTTAAATTAATAAAAATTTTATCCAATAGTGATTAGTTTAATTTATTGATTAAAATACATTTCACCTTTAATAAACATTTCTTGAAAAAATATGATTTCGTTCAAATGATTTTTAACATAATTTATAATAAATTGACTGAGAATGAATTTATTTTATAAACATATAACTATACATTTTTCATATTATAGATAGTCATATTTATACACTCTAATCTAATGGTTTTTCTTTTACTAGAATTTTAAGTGAATATATTTTAATAGTATAACATTTTTCATTTAATCTATCTATTATGTGTAAAAAAAATATTTCAACTAAATAAAGTTATTTAATGACAAAAATTTAATAAAATCATCAATTTTTATATTGTACCAACTAAAAATAAATTTCTCCTTAAAATTTCAGCACTCATATACTAATTGATCAGGACACTTTTTCGTCATTAAATCATTTTGTTCACACATAACATCATCAAATTAGAAGTTATTTTCACAAAACATTGACCAGGTTAGTGGTCTTGTTTTATTAAACAAACTCTCTATGATTTTAAATCTCTACTATTTGATCTTCAAAAGATATATCATTATTTATTGGAAATTCCTATATTCATAGTACATGTGAATGATAAGTTGTGATATTTCTCATTGGAGATACTTAGATCACATAATGAACTTGAGGTCGTTTTTGTGGAAGCTCAAATACAATATATATCATCCCTATAGCATTAAAATAATAAAAGGAATGATATACCTAGGTCTTATATTTCACAAATTTTCAAATCTCATCACCCTATTCTAGGTAGATATTTATACAAATACCTTGTCAACATATTCAAAATATTGAACTTTTTAATGATTGTAATCATAAATTTTTTTCTATCTATTATATACACTTATGTGCTGTTGGATGGACCTAACCATCATTATAATTTATTCATATAGATAAGGTCCCTCTATGATTCATTCTCTACATTCATCCCATAATGTTGGAGTTCTACGTTTCCTACTATATAGGGATTCATAGGGAGTCATCTAAAACATGGATTGAATGATATTACTGTAATAAAATTACACCAAAATAAGGTGTTGATACAATAAACCATTTAAATACATAGATAGGTATCTCAACATGATTTCTGATGTTTTAATAGTTTATATTAACTAACCATCTTCATGGGAATTATATGAAGTTTTGAACCTAACTCTACATCCAAAACATTATGAAGACTTCTCCAAAACATTGAGGTATACGTCAAATCTAGATTTGATATAATTGACGGTGGTACATAATGAAATCATAACAATTACATAATGTATAAAATATTAAACTAACTGAAAGGGAAATCTATCTAATGGAAATTGAGTTTGTCGACTTACTGAGGTGAACAACTGCATCTCAAATTCAATTATACACTCTATATGTATAGGTATGTCCAATGAAAAATCTATTTGTTGTTTTCCCAATACCATTTTTTTATGGTTAATGGTTTTAACATTAAATTTTAATTTTATCACAGCACCTTAACAAGTAGAAATGCCTACCAAAATTATAAAAAATCTACAATAATTCCCTTCATTCCATAAATATATAAATACACATTCAAATACCTATACATATTTATACATCCAAGATTAATATGGAATGACAAAGTATGGACCCCTTCCATCATCTCCTAATTTAAATCTAGAACCAAAGGGAAATAATGTCGATTACTAGACATAATTATTTATTCAAAACCGAGTTTGAACTTAGGAATATTTTCTAACTTCATTCATACCTCTACATATTATATTTTTTCTACATTAATAATAACATGGATAGATGTTTTAACATTCATTTGAGAAATATATTATCTCTCTCCTTCCCTCAATTGTAAAATATGAAAACTGAAACAATCAGAAAATGTTGGATCTTTTTAAATCTATATCATTTTAAAATCTGGAAAACGATCTTCAATCCCTCAGTTCTTCAAGTGCCCATGACATTCATATATCTCCACCTTAATAATAGGGTTTTTAATATTCCAATTATTGTATTTGGAAATCCTCACATGAGTTGGCTCTACATTCTATTCATGGTCACATTTTATCTTTCCCCATCTTTAATGGATCTGTTAATTCTTCAAATATTGTGTGACTCTCACATACCCTTTTTCTACTAAATCCATTTGGATCAGAACTCAATTTTAGGTCAGTGTGCTAGTGCTTCGAATGGCTTGGCTTGGTGCTAGGGGTGGCATACTCTTTTCATGTTCTCTAATGACCTTCATGTCCAACCAATCATGTTCAACCCCATTTTGGTCATTCTCAATAATGGTTTTGGGTTATCGTGGGATGGATTTTTATAGATTCTAGCTGTGGGTATAGTTCTTGTTCTTTGTTGTCATTGGATTATCCTCCTCATTAACATTATTCCTTTTTCCATTTTTATGATTTGTAATATCTTCCTAGTTAAGGGTTTTACTTTTCTCTTCATTTTATTCATCCTTGTTGTTTTTGTTTAGATGAATTTTTCTTGTTGAATTATTTTTGGAGTTATTCATTGGTTTTAGGTCTTGTTCATGGTGATGGTATTGACTCTACCTGGTGACCTTAAGTGGATTGCACATTGTGACAGCACGAGTCTTATCTCTCCTTCCAATGTCGGTATGGTGTAGTTGTTCTCAAGAGGCTTTGGGATGTTATTTTCTAGTATCCAATCATATTCCAACAGGTGTGACATGTTTTTCTATTTTTTGTGAGAGGGAAGGTGACTACAAAAAATAATCTCTAGATTTTGGTTTTTTAAGGTAATGAAATTAAAAATGTTTGTAGTGGAAATGGTGAAGGTGATATTATGTCTTAATATGGGTGAAAATGTAAAATATGGTGAGGCGGTGTCGATGTGATTGGTTATAGTCTGGAAGAAATCAATGACGAGTCTAATTTATTTTATAATGGTGAAAATATGATTGCCTCATATGGTGTTTTTTATTATAGAATTAATGTTCTAGAAATATTGGTGTTTCACTATTGAGGATGTCACTTATACTATATGATGAATGTGTTGGCTCATTATGACAACGATGGTGAGTATGATTGGGTATTTTTTAATTTTATGATCATGTCAATGGTTGTACTAGTAATAGCATGACAAAGGGGATGGTGGTGTACCCAAGAAGATGATGGTTCATGACATTGCTTTAGCTAGTATGGGTGAATCCTGGATTGAGGCCTCCTCAAGGTCTGTTCTCTTATGTGTTTTTTTATTTTAAATTTATAATTTTGAATCCAATGAATTTTAAATCCCACCTTGTTTTTTGTTACCACTCCCCCATAAAGAATCTATCATGAAAATAGAAAATATATACTATTTTTATTCATTAATAATCAGGAATAATCATTTCGACTCATATAATTTACCACCAGGTTCACATTCCCAATATGGTAATGTATTGAGTAGTCCTAATATTTAGTCATCTATAACCATCATATCTCAAGAAGTTCAACTCTTTTTGATTAAAAATTTACTTTAGATTTTTTTTGTAGAATATATATCACTCTATTCTCCTTATAGAATGTTCCAAAATATATTTAATGAAAAAAACTTCAGCTAGCTCTAAATCATGATTTGGGACATTTTCTCTTGGAAATTAAAATGTTTTTTTATAATTAAATATAACATTATAATTCTAAATGAAGATGAATCCTAATCTATTCACAGTTTCATCACTATATATTAAAAAACATTATCCAATTTAGGTATGTCAAAATATAGGCATGTTGAATAGATTTTCGTTAGTTCATAAAAAAATCACCATATTTCCCAATCAAGTAGAACATGGTTTCATTTTGGGTTAACATGGTTAGTGTATTTGATTATTGGGAAAAATTCTCCACAAAGAACTAATAATATACTTCAATCCTATAATAACTACGGATCTTCTTTATAGTTGTTGTTCTAGGAAATTATTCAATAACTTTATTATATAGAGGGTCTATTGAAATTCTATCATTATAAATTATATGACCTAATAAAATACATTTCCAAATGGATATAAAACATGGTAACTTTATAATAAATATTTTTCCTTATTAGGTTCATCATCATAATCCCCTTGAAATCAGCATGATCTTCAATTCCTTTATAATATACAAGAATATATTATAAAAATAATACCAAAAATTTGTCAATGTAATCTTTTAAGACACTATTAATTAAAACAATGAAGATAGCTTAAGAATTTGAAAGAATAAATGGAATTACTACATATTGATAATGTTCATATGTTGTATGGAATACTATTATGGGTATATCATCCATATTTACCATCAATTAAAGATATCTATAGTGATGATAATTCAAATAAGATAATTGAGCTATACGTAGTTGATCAGATAATTCATCAATATGGGGTAGATGATAATTTTTCTGATCAGTGGATTATTTATGTTCACGATATTCAATGTAGAGTCACACTGATCAATATTTCTTCTCCAAAAATAGAATTGGTACACCCCAATTTTATTCTCATTAATGAATAAATCCATCATCTATATTTTCCCAGATTTATGTATTTAATTATTTCATCTTAATAAAGGCTATTATATGTGGATACATGGAAATAATTGAAGCCATATGTTTGAGTTCTGTTGAAAAATAAAATTCAAGATTCAGTGGATGACTAAGAAACTATTCTAAAACATCATCATTAATGCCCAAAAAATAATCATGTATCCAATGTTATGTTTCTCCCAAACGTTATTAGATAAAAACCTCTTTTTTATTATTCATGATCAATACAATGGATGTAATTTTAATATAAATTAAAAATTTTCCATCAAAATAATAGGCTATCATATGATATAATGGAAAGTAAAATGTAAATTTTTTTAGTCATTACATAATTTTGAATTTATTTAAGAAATATAATATGTTTTCAATATAACATTGCATTCATCTAGTAGAAAAAAATTAGATTTTTCATAGTGTAGATTCTCACAAACTTCAGTTAGTAATGAAACAATAACTTGAGATGGGATAATTGTACCATTAAGGGGTTTTCTTCTAACTCAAAAACATATATTTTAGGTTGTATTATGATGATATTTTCAATTTTATAATCATTAAAATATAGGATATATATAAAATAAATTAGATCATTATTAATTTTAGAGTGGATAATATGTGTACCTTTCACCATGTTTTTCATGTAACATGCATCATCATTTGATATCACATGATGTTTCCTAATGTCTTCGGTCTTATGTCGTTGTTGATATTTATCATAGAAATCTTTTGAATTTGTTAAATAGTTATCATAGTTCCCCAAATCCTTAAAACAGAATCATTGGAGTGTGGGTGGTGCATTGGTTGGATTTTTTTATTTCATAATTGTATCAGCATTCCTTTTCACCACCTCTTGACATTCACTAGATCTATAACTATCCTTACCACCTCTAAGGAAAATCTAAATTCCCCTCACTCGATTACCATGAGGGTTATTCCAACATTTTTGGCATGATATTGATTTTTATTTGTTCTACATAATGTGATTTATTAGATTTCTCATGAGACTATTTAATTATATTCTTATTAAAAATTTGGTAATTGTGGGATTTTCAAGCTTATATTTATACCATGAGTTCACATCAAGTGATTTCATCATAGCTTCTATAATCTATTACATGTGACTATGTTTTTGGATTTAGTTTTAATACACACAATAATCATTCAATGTTTATTTATTTTTTGACGGTTAAATAATATGAAATAATATATATGAATTAAAAAAATGAGGGTCATAGGTACCAATATATTCATCATACTTTTACTCAAATTCATGAAATTCCCTCACCATTCTAGTCCATTTAATATAATTGAAGAACATACTAAAACATGTCCCCATAAAATCATCCCACTCCATTGAGTCAATCTATTGATCTTTTATTTTATTCTTTATAATAGCCAAGAATTGATATGTCATTCATCAAATATGAAAAAAATAAAAAAATGAATTTCACATTTTATAAACAATAGAGAATAAAAAATATCATTTCAATGATACATCTCCATTTCTACGTGACTATTCCATCATTAGACCCACTACAAGTAAGTTGAATTTTCCACATTAAATAATCATTATAACATTTTTTAATCTTTTTCTCTTTTTAAATCCTGGCATGATTAATTTCATTAGAATGTTTTTTGGTCATTGGAAAAATATATTTCATTCCATCACCCATAACATTAAATTTCTCAAGAGTACAATCATAAAATTTTCTATCATATTCAAAATTTACATATTTCATTCAAGTTCTAGTTATTGAATGAAACCAAAAATCATAGTTTGAAAAACAATAATTACTTTTGTAAACAACATAATAATGAAATGTTATTTTTTATGATGTCAAAATATTGACACCTTCTTTTATGAAAACATATGTTTAACCTAGAAAATTCATGATCATTTCAAAAACTATAAGATTTTATAATATACATAGACAACGATATTGCACAAGGATTATTATTAATGTTATCTAATTCTAGTTTCATAATTTTTACTAACCCTAGGTCCCATTAAAACTATAGAAACCCATACTATTCAAATAGATATACTACATCCTAATAGATGAATATTAATTACATAATCATTTCAATATATTCCAAAATAATTTATGCCTTGTCTACTAGGAATCTTAATAACATCAAAAACTAGTGCATAACATTTCTATATAATATACCACTTATTTCTTCATATATTGAACACTTCTAAGACATATACTTCTTAATAACAATATTTACAAACTAGGGAAAGGAAACATAAGAAAATAGTGATCTATGATGGTTGGTATGGGTAAAAAAGGGAGTGATCCATGGTCACAAAAGTATGAAATGAGTATTAGGGTAAAATAACATGATCCTAACATTTGAAAACCATACACATTATATAGAATATCAAAATATTATAACATTGAAACAATATTGTTAGTTCATAATACCAGAATCATATGGGAATCAGAATACAATAACCATGAAAGATTACCATTTTCATAAAAAAGTTTTTTTTAACACGTATAATAATATATTAAAATTAACTTAGTTGTAAATTTTCATTTCCAATTGTATCATATTATAGTATATTTACACTTCAACCCATCATAATAATAAAGATTCACCTAGTAGAATATCATATTTAAAAAATTCCATTACTATAACGGGTTTACTTCCCACCCCAATCATGCTATATAAAAAAATATATTTATTTACCAAATGAATTGGGGGATAAATAAATCATTCCCATATTTGGATATAATTTAGAAACCTTCTATTGTTATTACATAACACATATCCTTGATAATAACATAACCAACATCTTTTTATAGAACATAACTAGCATACTGGTTTATAAATTAACTGTAGAATCATAATGAAAATCGTGCATGTGTGTTCCACATGATCATAAATAATTCATCATATAAAAACCCCTAAAAATAAAATGGATTTTTAATCATTTCATTATAACATAATACACATAATGTAAATTGGTTTCATTCACATTAAATCATTTCGTCAAAAACATAAACCATCTAAAACAAGAATAATGACGGTACCCATGGATAATATCCCCATTAAAGAATATTTAATACAATCCATGTTCATCATAGATAGAAAATGATTTTGAAAGATAAAATAAAATAATTCATGAGGAAAATAACCATTCCATTCTGTAAATTGTTTTTAAAAAAAACATCACAATTATAATGAAAAAAAATTTCATTGAAAATAACCATCTAAACATGTAAAGTAAGATTCAAAAAATAAATTTTCAATGATTGCATGAAAATACATTCACAAAATGTGTGTTAAAATAATTCCATTAATATTATTATTGAAAATTTAAAAAATTATCGAAATTGAAGAACAAAAAAAGATCTCTTTCAAATAATTCGTAAAAATTTAGTAATAAAAATAAAGGATTTTAGAAAATCACATAAGATTATTAAAAACCTTCATTAAACTATTTTATTAAAAAATGTATGTCCAAGAGAAATATTTTTCCACTGAATACATAAATGAAGTCAAATTTCTTTAAAAATATATTTTTAGTCTCTAGAGTACATAAGAGTAGAAATGTGAAAGTAAACCATTTATTTTAAATTCATCACTATAGGATAAGAGAATTCATGAGTTTTTATCAATATATATCATCTGAATTGATTATTGAAAACTTAATCAAAAACATTATTGTTAAATAATGATATTGTAACATATGACCCTTACCTAAAGTTTCATATAATTTTAAATCATTCTTACAAGATCTTATTTGAAATGAATCCCATAAAAATTCTAGAGACGGCTACAAGATTGGGCTTTTGGGAATATAAAAAATTCTATAATCTTTATAGGGATGTTTATATGGGAAATTGGATGATTTTGGTGGCACTATAAGGCATAATTTTCAATAAATAATTAAATTGGTTGGTTCTCAATTATAATTGACACGGGGGGAACATTTTTAATTACATAAAAGGTTAAATTATATTAAATTAATTATCAACAAAAATTCATCAAATGTCCATGAATTGGAATCTGATGAAGGATAGGGTTGTAACCCCTTAATTAATATAACTGAGACATGATTTTGTGTAATTTTGGACATTATCATTTTGATTAACATGTAATCAACCCATTTTAACTTTATCTATGGTAATAACATTTTCAAAACTAATGGGTTGATAATTTTTACATATAATAAAAAAATTGTAAAATACAGTTCCTATTATTCAAATTTGGACCATTTCTTATCAAATTTTTCTTATTTAATGACTTTTATAATTTTTATATGTTTTAATAAAATATAGTTTTGATAAAATAGAAATATTTTCAATTTGATATAATTGAATTAAATTAAATTTTAGAACATAAATAAAATGAAGTAATTGGAATGTATTTCTTTTAAACCACTATAATAAGCCGTATTGAACTAATAAATTTTTTGGTAACATTATCACATAAATTGTTATACCACTTTTTGTACATTTAAAATAATTTATTTTATATTTTTATTAAATGATGAAATACATCATCTGTGTTTCTTATGAATTTAAGTTTATAATAAAATTACTAAAAATTAAAAAATAAAACAATGTTAGGAAAATAATTTAATTTAGATAAAAATATAATCTTCTTTTAATTCATTACTTATGATTTTCATTATATATACACATACTATATATTAAAAGCAAAGGGACTTTCATGTTTTAATATAATTTGATTCAAATAATACATAAGTAATTTTTTGGTATATTTGTCCGTTAAAAAAATATATTTAACACCTATTTTATTATAGAGTTTACTTAACTTCATAAAATAAAAATTAGGATGAAAAAATATGGGCTAGGAATTATTTTTAACATAGATTGACCATATTTAGTCTTTATTGAAGTGATAATTATTAATACAGTTACAATTCATATTAACTAAAAATTAAAGTGGCCCATATACAAAATTTCGTCCTCCTGATTTGAACTATTGATTCTTTTTTATGAAATTCATTTTCTATATTTAGAAGAAATTAATTTTAATATAATCATGCAATAGATGAAGAAAACTTTTCTTTTGAAAAAAATTAAAATTTTAAGCATAAAAATAGATTTTATGTCAACACTTTCATGGAAATTTATTTTTTGAATGTCTAAAAATTTTGATCAATTAAATAATAAATATATTAATTAAAATAATTCAATAATATTGATTAATTTTTTAATTAATTAAAATACATTTCACTCATAAACATTGTTTTCCATAGAACAATTTTTTTTTTCTTCCAATGATTTTTATATTAATTTAAAATAATGTTATAACCAATAAAATAATTTTCTGAATATGTTACCAAAATTCTCATAATTTAGTTGATAATATTTATACCCACCAATCTAATTTATATGACATTATTTTCATTTCAACTAATAAAATCATAATTGAATATTATGGTTCTTTCAAACTCATTGTTTCATTTAAAACAAGGTATCAAATAAATAAATTTATTTTAAGAGAAGCATTTTATAAATATATCATCATGATGGGGGATTCATTTTGTGTTGGGGGTTCATTACAGTTAGTGTCTTCCATTTCTATAGTCTCTATTTGAATTGAATGGCCTTCTTATGGTTTAGTGTTTCATCCCCATCGATGATTTTTATTACTGGTTTGTTGATTTTTTTAGTGATTCTTTGATCCTCCATCCATGTTTGTTCATTTGTGTCCCAATGTTATTTTTCATGTTGATGGTTATGATTATTTTGGTTTGTGGTTCTATTGAAGGAATATTCTCCTAATTTATTCCTTCCCTCATAAAAATCTGTTCTTTCCTTATATCCCAACAAGCCAATCCAGGTCCGCCTGGTGCAAGGGTTCCTAGTAACGTTTTGGGATGGTATTGTTTATAAAATGGCGGTTGTTTCATGAGGTGTGTACTAGAGGATGGTTCTCATGTTGATATCGGTCTGGTGAATATTTTTCTCATTTGTGATTTTAGAATTAGTTTTAATTTTCTTGACTACTGCATATGGTTAGTTTTTTTTGTCAAAAGGGTTTATTTGATGTTTTTGTTTTATTGCGTTAATTTTGAAGGATCCCAGTAGAGATATTTTTGAATGTATGTGGTTATCTATAGTTTTTTTTTGTCATGGTTTTCACACAAATCACAAATTTTGGGATTGTGATGAGGATGATGATGGGAACTGATGTGTAGGTTATGCTACTTGTGGTTGGCTCGTAGTAAATGATGTGCTAATTTTTCGTGCTTTTGAATTGTTTTTATTTGAATGTGTCTTGTGTGTGTTGTCAAACATGCATCCTTTTGATTTTGGTGTGTATTTTCTTTGGTATGGGCTATTTTTTTGGAATTTTGGATTCTATGAGGTCCCCATTCATATATAAATGTTTATTTAATCTTGAAATAAAAAAATAGATTTCGAGGAGGGTGAAATTTAGTAGGAATGTTATATTTTCTTTGCAGATTTGTTACAGAATATCCCTAATGGATGGATGGATAGGGTTTCATGTATCATTGTTCATCCCTTTTATGTTTTTTGTGTTAATTCATTATTGGGTTTAATTTATTAATTTATTATAAAATGATACTATTTATTATTTAATGTTTTTTCATGATATGGGATCTCGGGTGCCGGTGTGAGTTTTGGTAAGTGATGGATGAGAATATCTAACGATAATATATTCATTCCTAGTATGGTTCCATTATCTCAAAGATTGTTGAACCCTATAATATATAATCATTTACAATTTTTCATGGGTGTTTATTTCATCATTTTTTCATGGGTCCTAGTATATTGATAAAGATCAAGATCACCCTAGAGAAATGATAATGATGGAATTTGTCCTCATAGTTATGTAAAAATATATCTTTGGAATAAATGAAAATTATGATATTCTTGTGATTGTATCACCATGGGGAGAAGGTATTAGTTGTGTTTATCAGATCCCACTTGTTGGTTTCTGAATCGGATATGTTATGTTTATATCCCAGGTTAGTAATTTAAACATAATTGTGATGTTATGAATTTTTTTGGTAATGTAATAATGGGTGAGATTTTTTTTACCTCACATATATTGTGGGACACAATCTTTAGGATGGGTAAGGACTTCATCAACTGAGTTGAGTGAGATATGAACTCCACGGTTTGATGCAGTGATTTTGAGACATATATTACAAATTAAGTTCTTCAGATATCAGCAAAATGGGATATGATATGTATCCCATGAGTATCCTAGAAATTCATGGAAAAAATTCCAAGAGAATTCAAAAAGGATTAGAATGGTAAATATCAGGATGGTATATGGTATTTTGTATAGTTTTATTATATTAGAATAGAATAATTATGGGTATAGCCTCTTGTGGAATAGTCATGTGGAGCCAAGAAGCTGTTAAAATTCTATATAGTATTAAATATTGCATGGTTCTAATGAAAAATTTAATAGATTAGTTTGAATATCACTTAGGGATTTCATAATGGGAGAGATTAGATGTTCAATAGGTTTATTGTGATCTATTTTTTTGGACCCAATGGTCTTGTAAAGATAGGTTTATGAGGTGAGATAGAGGTTTTGGTGTGCTATTGGATATGGTGCTTAGATAAAAGACACCAGATCCTTTTGATTAGGAAGTGTGATTGTGAGATGAAATGTGCTCCATGTTTTTTATTACATGCATGTGTTAATGATGTGATTGTAATTATCAATTCATATCCACATGAATAGGGATATATACTATGTATGGCCTCAATTTGAGTGATAATTTGTATAATTTACATTCCCTTGAGAGTGAAAGGATTTATTCAGATGTGATATTATACCCTACCATGTGTTATATGGTTGTGGTTAGGATAACTTCTTTTCCTTGAGTGGTAGGTTATATTCATGGATAGAAATGAATGACAATGTTCATAAAATTATAATGTAACTCATGATTTTATTATATAGTTCTCATTAAATAAGTTTTATTTACTTGAATAACTATTTTATATGTATCATTAATTTTAAACACCCAATGTTATAACATATAAATATTTTTATTTAATTTGATAGTGATCACATAGCCATTGAATTGTTAATTATTAAATGGGTTAAACACATTTTGGTATATATAATCATCTTAATCAGTAAATATTTATTAATTAATTTTTATGAGATAAACAATCAATTTTAAGTAAAATATTCTTCTCTGAAAAATTAATTTTCCATGAAACAATTTTCATATTTTTTTATAACAAATGATATTTATTTTTTTTATAATTATATTTGATAAAGATCATATCTTTTTTGAACTAGTCATTTTAAAATTACATTTCTACAATTTTTTTATTTTTCATAGAAACTTGATTTCTAGTGAAAAATGAGAAATATCAAATTTTATTAAAATCCTTATTTTTTCAAGGATTTAAATAGTAAAACTCTATATTAAAATGGTTTCAATGTAAAATTTGTCTATTTTATTTTCAATAATCCAATTATGTTTTTTGGAATAAAATTCATTGTATAATTTTGAATTAAAACATTTTTATAGTTAAATGAAATTTTTCGAGAAAACATTTTTTTGTTTTTGTGTATTGATCATAAATTAATATGCACCATATATAAAAAATTAATCATGAAATAGGAATTAAATATTTTGAATCAAGAAGTAATTTTTTTTAAACTTGTCTCTATTACATGTGTTTCAATCTAAATAGTAACTGTAGTCAATTAGAACTAACTTAGTAAAGGTAAAATTGGTTAATTAGGGTTAAAACTAATGTTAAATGGCTAAAAAATAATCCAGTACTAGAATTTATTTAATTAGATATGTATATTTTTTCCATATTCAAACAAAAATTTCAATTTGACCTTTTTTACATATCTTTTTTTTTTGACATTTTTTTTATTTAATTAAATGATAAAGTTAGAAATGCCTATTTCATGATTTTAATACATAAAATAATTTTTGAAATCTATAAAAATAAAGGTAAGGTTACAAATGTTTATTTGAAATATTAAATAATTTTATTCATTTTTATTGTTTCAAATTTTTAGTGTTGACATAATTACCATTAATTTGGATCCATTTTTTAAGAAATATAATTTTTCTTTAATTTAATAGTTAAGGTAATTCCAATTATATCTCCACCATCAGTTATAAAAAGGGTCTTCCACTAATTTATTATTTAAAATGTTTTATCTTTATATCCTTACCAATTATAATCAAAATATCACCATAGATTCCATAAGCACAACATAAAATGTTTTTCTTTCCAAAATGCGGTCCATTATTTTTTTTATGTGTTATCCAAATAAGTTTTACCAATAAAGTGTGATAACTCTTAAATGATGCATTTTTATTTTATATATTATGATACCCCTTCTAAATCTATGGTATCTATTATAAAATAACAATAAAAAATACACAATATAATAAATTTTAATTAGAGTGATGTAAACCCTGTTATCCACCTTCTTCCCATTATTTGAAAAATCATAAATTTACTCGGGCGTACGTGTAGACAACCTCCTCCATGAGGTAATGTGATTCATATTTTTCATGTGTTTTAGATGGAGGGTAATAATTGTGAATTAAATGAATATATATGAAATATATGATAATATATGGTTTTTTTAAAAGATTATTTTTCATTCATCTTTCTTTTTTCCCATCCATCTAAAAATGAAAACATCACCCATTAACATGTATAGAATAATATCTCCACAATGTAATGAAATTCATTTTTCATCAACACATGAAGTCGTTATAAACTAGTAAAATGGTTTTAATATTAAATTTTTAATAAATGGGTTATAATAAGTATTAATTAAATAATATATATTATAATATAAATGATTAGTAATCTGGAATACATGTATAATAAATATATATTTATTATACAGTAGGTTCAAAATTTCATGAATAAATAATAGACTTTGGGTAAAGGGTTTGTATTTCAATAGCGTTTTAAATGAGATTATTTATAGTAGAATTTTTATTTACTAAATTATGTGATCATGAACTAAGAATATGGTTTTATTTTTTTCTCTTGTTATTGTTCATATAATTTTCAAATATAAATTATTCATTTCTTATTTTTGGTATATAAAAATATTATGAAACTTTTTTAAATAAAAACAAACTTTTTCATATTTTGTTGGGAATCTATTTCATCCATTTCCATATTTTATTTATAATGTTTTCAATATTGAATTTTGATTATCTAATGATTTCTTATATTCATTTTATACATTTTAATTATTTTTTTAAAAAAAATGTTATAATGTAATCGTCTTATCTTTTTGAAATGAGGAACTTCGGAATTTTTATCAAAAAAGTCAAAGGGATATTTTTTAACATACTCAACATGAATAAAATTTCATACCATCATGAATGAATAATTTTTTGAATCAATCATTTTAGTTTTCCAGGTTTATATTCCCAAAAAAATATATACTATTGTATAAATATCCATATTTTACATAAGTTCATTCAAAATTATATGTTCATTTCCCAAAATAAATATTCCAATGTCATTTTTAAGTATATTTCCATAAATGATAATATCCATTTTGGTTATTATGAATTACTACAGATATAATCCAATTACAACATTTTTATTCATTCTTTATATTATTTATGATTGTGATTTTTAGATGATTGTAATACCCACTTACTTTCCCTATGTTATTCTTTAATAAAATGATGATGTTTTTTAGACCGTTTGCATTACTTGAATTATGGTATTAATATATAATGACTTTTCTTTGATATTTTTTCATACATAAATTGGGTTTTTATTATGGGATTGGGGGGAACAGATTTTTATATGCCACCAATGCATATGTTAACATTTTATGTGTTATGAGAAAATTTTGGGATGATAGTAGATGTGTTATACCAACTATATAAAACATGTAAGATTCATGATCCACTTTAAGATATAGGTCATGATAACTAATCCAATATGGGAAACAAATGATGATTCTTGATTTGTCATAATATGGTAAATAGTTGTGAATTCTAGATTCAATATGTTTAATCATCTATGTAGTTAAACATTACATATGAAATGTTTTTATTCCTATAATTGTGCCAAAATATTTATGACTTGTTCTTATTAATATGATCTAAACATATCGTACATGATTGATTAATGATGATTACTCTCTCTCATGATTCATATAACCTGTCATGATTATGTTTTATTCAATGAAACATGATTATGATCTAAAAAATATTATGTATGAAATTTTTAATTTTTTCGTGATCTTATACACATATTATTATCATATACATTAATAAGATCATTGATATATATAATCTATTTTTACCCTCATTTAGAATATTTCCTCACTATGTCTTATATTTTTATTCCCCATGTTATTAATAAAGGTTAAATGTGGGTTATTCAAGAAGGGTACAATGTGAGAATGACATCATGAGAAAAAAAGAACTTTATACCTAGAAAAGATGACTATGCATTTAGTCTTTAAAAAAACGGAACCATTAGGGTTATAGAATATATCATAACGATATATAATGAATATTTATCTAAAAATTTAGCATTTGTATATGAAATTCTTTGGTTTCCTTTTTAGAATAGTTTAATGTTTTGTTAATCTTTGTACATTGAGGAAATAAAACATTAGTGAAAAGATATGTGTAAATTATACATATAGGATAACATCTTAGTGATTTTGTAAATTATATGAATAACCATGAGAAAACCTAAGGATCCTTATATTTAGAAAAAAAATTTAATGATTTAGACATCCATTGAATGATATTTTATGATTATATGATATGCCACTCTTACTATTATAGTTTGATGATCACAAAATTATTTTTTGTTTTAGAAATGGAATGAATATTGAATGATGATATTGGGGTGATGATAGGTACCCTAAAATAACCATGTTTCATATTTGATCAGATTCATTTTAATTCCATTATTTCAAAATGATCCTTTGTGGTGTAAACTTGTATGCGTAAAATGCTCACATTTTAATTCTATAGTTCTTATTTGGTTAATGTTTATGGGAATATTCTTCCTATAAATCTTATGAATCACCCTTTATTTGAGATTGGTTGGATTTAATGAATAGATTCTCTGCTAATATATGGACCCAAATTAGTTACTAACGATGAGAAGTTACATTTCATTATCTAAATGAACCTGTTCTCATTTATCAATATGCGGGTTGAAGATAAACATTCAATGGAAAATACTTTTTTCTTTTTGTTATTACATCCTTTAATTGATATTTATTTATATCATATGGTTTGATAAATAAGAAATATTATGACTAAACCTAATATGTGTGATTTTTTGGATGTCTTTATTGAATAATTTCATTTTCTCCCTCTAAATGACGAAGTTCAATTTTCAATTTAACTCATGCTTACTAATAAACATATTTTAATGTATCTATATAAAATAACCCAAATTAAGATTATATAATTAAATGAAAAACTCAATAGAATGTTGATAATGGATTCATATTCAATTGGGTGACACTATGGAGTGCACTTATACTTTCTATTCATAGGAATGATTGGTCAATTTATCATTTTTATGATTATGAAGAACAAAAAAGGACCTTTATCAAGATCAAGTATCCTCTACCCTATGTAATTTATTTCATTAATAAATTACAAGGAGATAAATAATTTTCTATGATTTACATCCAATATATATATCACAAATTAATTATTAAAAATTAGGATATACCCATGAAAAACTTCTATAAGAGGTATCAGAATTATTTATTTTTAGTGATTCCATTTTGACATACTAATTCCCCTGATATCATCATAGATTTAATTAATAGTCTTCGGAGATTACATTGGGCAGTATTTGGTATTATTTATAGTTTTTGATTATATATATTTCATGAGTAATTATGTTCATAAAGATGACATTAGAACGACATTGGTTACCCAAAGAAGGATAAGTTTCATGAAGAAAAATACCATGTGTGAATTTTGGCTCATAAGGATTCATTCTTGGGATATATAATATCATGTGAGGGTATTTCAGTGGTTCCATCATAGATATAATTTAATAAAAAATCTCAATCCAAAGAAAATTACTGAGGTCCATATATTTTTTGGATGGATTTATATAACCGATAATTTGAGATACATTTTTCATGATAATAAAATTAATTCACCATATTCACTCTGAATGGGGTTATGTTTTTATGGATAGATGAGTATGATTAATATATTATTGTATAAATGAGAAGGTTGTTTGGTTCTATTATTATCAACTTTCCCTATATAATAGAAGAATTTTTTATATATTGTGGTGCATAAATGATGGGTCAGGGATGATTCCTCTTATATAATGACTCAGTGATAGAATATGCCTCATAACAATTTAAAATACATGAGAATAATTAACCGAATCATGATTTATTGTAGATAGTGGTATGTTTTTAATGAATATATAGTGTAAATTTCATTATGGTGAAACGTGTGTAATATATATATATATATATAATATAATATGGATGTATATATTCACATAGAATAAGTTTAATGTTCTAAATGGATGATGGTTCGAATTGATTAATGATTATGAGTTCTCAAAACATTGTAACCTTGGGATGGGGAATCGGGAGGATGATGCTTATATATGTATAGAACATGATATTTGTCTAGGATTAGGATTGAAATAGGAAAAATATATGTGGATTTAAAGAAAATTAAACATGAACTCCTAAGGAAAGGTGAATGAGGCTATCTTTTTCTAATGAATGTTTAACCATCCAAACATATAAAGACTATAGTGGAACAGAGGGAAGATATAGAACTATTTGAGAACATTGTGAGTGATACTGAGTTTAACCATGATAGCTATGGATCTATAAGGTTCTAAAATAGTGTAATTGTCCCTTAATTTCCAGAACTAATTAAGGAAGTGTTAGATAAAGTTCAATGATCTATATTCTAAATACATCATGGATGTGCAATGATATATAGTGACCTAAAAAATATTTCTATTATGACCATCGAAAATGGGATATTATAAAGTATATGTATAGATACATGGTATACATTTAAGTTAATTCATTGAGATAGAAGTTTATGGGTATGGTAAGACCATTACCCATACCTAAATTAAAATGCCAAAACATTACCCATACATCATCCTTAGAACATAAAAAACATCTAAAATGAATGTTGTGATTTGGGTTATTGTTGATAACCTTACAAAAATTAATCAAACTTTGTATCAATTAGAGAATATTTCTCTTTTGGTGATATTTATTGTTTATAGATGATTAAATCCTCTGAAATCATGTTATACCACACATTATATTATTTTATCTGGATTCAAGGAATACCTTGAAATTCTGGTGAAGTCTTTTATAGGATTTAGATTCATAATTGGGTTTTTGTGCATCAAATCAATGTCATAAACATGGACAGTCTTTGTGGAAAATTCAATCTATATATGATATATTTACGTAATATTAAATTGATTTATATGTTTATTTATATCAACATATACCATTAGTAGAGAATTCCAACAACAACAGCTTTCCCTCAATCATTCTTATGGATCCTTATGAAGAATTCAATTGAAATAGGCATAGAAATATAAAATATTAGGATGATGTTGGAGAAAAAAATCAATTGGAACCTGAGAAAGTGGAGAAAATGGAAGATAAATTCAAACAAGTTATCACTATATGAGATTATTTCATAGTTGATAGCAATGTTATGCTTCCAATTATCGAGGAGATCTAGACATTTTTGTTGGTTAATAGGTATCTACATGAATTTTCCATTATTATACATTTAAGTTATTTACATATAAGGGAAATATAATTATTATATATTTTAGTCTCATTTAATGTATTGATTATATTGGGATGGTTTCTTTTCGTATGTTACATCCCATGAATCACCTTCATGTTCATTATATGTTCCATGTTTCTCCCCAAAGAAACTAAACACATGATCCTTCAAATATACTAAAATCAATGATCATACCACTTGAGAAATAATACTCTTATAATGTAAAATTGGTAGAGATTTAATATTACATATTGAAAGTTCTATGAAATAATACCACTCACCTAGTTATTATTATATGGTGAAATAATAAATTTCTGGAATATATATGGGAACCCAAGAATGTAACGAAGAAGATATATCCATAAGAATTTATATTTGGGTGGTGGTATTTCAATAGAATAGTTCATAATAAGGGGACATAATGTAACGTTCCGATATTTTATGATATTTCCCTCTATAAATTTTTTTTAATTTCATTGATAACTTTCCTAACATGCAACACCATGATTAAATAAACAGTTCCATATTATCAAAATAATATTATTTTATGTGACTATTATTTCCTAAAAATTGAGTTACAAGGTACAAATATGATTAACCACGCTTTTAAATATACATAAATATTATACTAAATAAATAATTTACAAATTAATGCATTATAAATAAGCACTCATATTCTTGTATATTAATTTTACTGTTCAAAAATTGTTTTTCATCAAAAATTATTTTTATTAATTTTTAGGAGTAAATATTAATCTTAATTTCTAGAAAATGTTTTCGATTTATTTTATTTATTGAATAAAACTTTTTAAATCATATATCAAAATTATCTTTGAGTACTTTTGTGATTTTATTTTAAATGATTTATTATTTATTAAATATTGACGATTATTTTTTTCTATGATAAAAGTATTTTTTTATCAATTTAAAATGTTAAATATTATATTATAGTGTTTTAAAAGTAAAAATAGAAATAAAATATAAATAATATTATATTGAAGTTCATTTTAATCATTTTTAAGGTATACATTAGTATAAATACATTATTATATTTTAAAATTCATTTTTCATGAAAAAAAAATTTCGGTTCATTTTATGTTATTTTCATCGATTAATTTTTAAAACATAATGAAATTTATTTTGGAAAAATGTAAAATATATTTAGTATAATTAATTAATAATTTTGTAAATATATCACTTTTATTTTTTCTCAACAAGAAAAATATATAGCCATAGATTATTTTTGTTACTAGGAAAAAATTAAAATTGCTTAATTAAGGTTTAAAATAATACGATATGGCTTAAAATTTAATAAAAAACAAGACACTATTTGTTTATATGATTCTATATCGTCATTAATAATCTAAAAATTTAAATTATCACCTTTTTCTTATATTTAACAGTGATTTGGACCATTACAATATTTAAGTAAAAGATAATTTACGAAATATCATATTCGGCAATTTGATATCTACAAACACTGCTGACATGGGTAAAAAACCATAGTACTGATTATATTTGTTTTTTAAAATATTAAATTATTTTTATCATTTTATTTTATATTAGATTTATAGTGATGATATGATTACCCAAAATTCTTATGCAACACTGACAATGTGTTTCGTCAACTAATAAATAAATCTTAAAATTTATTTTATAAACTAAAAAAGTAATTGTTTTTGTAGATATATTGTGCACGACGAATTATATAGACATATACAACATATTAAAGATGTGTTAAATTTTTATATTTTAATTTAATTTATTTCTTTTTTTTTCAATATAAAATAAATTGATTATTTCTAATGAAATATTAATGATATTATATAATATATATTTTATAATAAAAGTATTTAAATTTAAATAAATCATCTAATCATTAATTTTAATAGAATATGGTTTTAATATAAACAATGATCCATTTATTTGTCAATTTTCCTTATATGGTAACTTTTATAACCATTAATGAGTAGTAAAATTTTATATTACAGTATTCATCAAAAAATATATTGACAGTAAAAACTAAGAGATAACATTAAAAAACATAACCAATCATGTTCAAATTTTATTTTTGGACAATAGTAAGACTCATAATATTATTATACTTTAAATAAATAAATTGGATCCATTTTTTCTTGAAAAATTATTTTTATTTTCTTAATTCATTTTGGGATTCCTGTATTACACATCCACTCAAGTATAAAAAGACTCTTTCTCTCAATAATTATTCAAAATGTATGAGATCTATAGAACATCTAAGACATACCCTACTATCATAATATATTATTTAATATCATAATATATATTTTATTATATACAATGTACCATCATATATATTTTAATGGTTTAGGAAAAGAGAAGGTTTCTCAAAGAAGTGGAATAACTTTTCACCAGCTGTCTGAAATTATTTCTTATTGTACCTCATATAAAAATTGGTATCCATTAAAAATTATGATTATAGTATCTTAAAAATATTTGACATTGATTATTATGAAAAAATAATCAATATCCACATTCTTCCCATATGTTGTAAAATAATATATTTGCTCATATGTACATGTGGGCTACCGACTATACAAAGTGTTCTAATTCATTTTTGACTTTCACTTTACGTCATTGTTAATAATTATTAGTTAATTGAATATATATGATATATATAATATAATAAATATTATATAATGTTGAATTATTATTTTAATTTATTTCATTCCATGCATTGAATTACAAAAACCTCACTGATACGTATATATTGACTATCATCTCTATTAGTGTTGTAATTCATTTTTCATCACTACTCTATATGAATATTTATATGATAATTAAATATTATACACATGGAATAAATAAAATTATATTTATTATATGACAATGATCAAATTATTAGTCTTGTTAATGAAAATACAAAACATGAATAAAAATTGAAGTATTTATCAATCAGAATTGAGATTTTCATAACAAATTTATAATTAATGGATGATATGATATTATAATTAAATACTATGTAGTATAATATAATTTAGTATATTCTTGTAATATATGTATAATTAATATATATTTATTATACATGAGGGTTAAATGTATATGAAGAATGGTAATACCTGTGAAAATTGATTTATATTTCATTCCAATTTTAGTCTTCATTATTTATGATTGATTCCCCATTGAGGAAATTTTAGGATCCTTATATGATAAATACCAATATATTTTATTCTCCCATGCTTATTCATAGAATTTTACTATAATAATATAACATTTTTATATTTATTATACTAAAATATAAAGAAAATTATTTTAATAAAATGAACATTAATATCCACCTTGGTTGAGAATAGTTTTTTTATGTTCCCATATTTTATATAGTACACTTTCCTGAATTTTATAAAATTTTCCTATAATTTTAAAACATAATTTTTCATGATTTCATAATTTATATTATTATTATTCAAATATTCTATATTTTAAAATGAGCAATTTTTGTCTATTTATATAAAATTTTAAAGGAAAATTAGGTAAAACATTGTTGGTATGAATACAGTTTCCCACCATAATGACTACTCGAATTTTTTAATCATCTTTTAGAAATGTACGTTTTTATTTTAATATAATGTTAATAATGTAATATTTTGTAAATAATTATATAATAAAAATTTTTATTTCTAAAATAAATGTATACATTCCTTAAAAAATATTACCAAATTATTTTAAATAAAGTTTTTATCAATAATAACATCATCTAATGATAATTTTCACTTACTGGGGATATAATCTAGTGATACCTTTAATATTTTACTTATGGATTGTTTTTCATTATTATGATGACATGTTTTATAACATTATTTTTTTACGTGGTATATTCCATGATGAATGATTTATCTATGATATTGTGCCTCACATTTGAATGGTTTTCATTATAGGATTAGTGGTCTTAGGATAATTTATCCCACCAATGAAATGATTAAATTATTATATCATATGATATGATTATGTGATGTGAGTTTATGTACTCCACCTTCTATTGTAAATATTTTGGGATTCTAGATATGTTATATGAAATATTTGTTAAGGTCTAATATACTATTTCTAATAAGTAATTATTCTAAATCTGTTATGGTATGGGAAAATGGTTTTGACTCATTGTCCTATATTATTTTATAGTCTTTGTAATTAACATTGACATGTGAAATAGTTCATATTCCTATAATGGTGAAACACTTTTTATGACATGTACTAATGATTATGATCTGAACATGTGCTTCATGAATAATTTATGATGATTTTCCATTTTGGTGATTCATGAGATTTGTAATGATAATTATTTAATCCATGCCTATTGTAGTTAATCTATAAAATATTAGGCATGAACATTGAATTTCATGGTCATGATATCATACACTTACACATATCAAATGCTTTCATATAACCATTGATTGATATTTCTTATGTTTAACATTACATATAATCTGATTTAACCCATTATTATGTTTCCTTTTCATATGTTATGAATAATTGTTTCAAGTCAGGTTTATCAGAATGGGTGAGAAGTTACAATGATGATGTGAATAATGATGAAGACTATACAGAAATATTATATTTTTGTATCTAGATACCAAATAAAATAATCCTTGATGGATTTAGAAAAGAATTCACTATTTTAATTTCCATATTCAATAAAAATATTTATTATTTATATATGAAATGATCAGGTCATGTATATGTATTAGATTATGGTTTATGTAATATTTTTATATTATGGTTAATGTTTCTTCAGAAAAAAATGGGGTTATGTATATATATAGGATAATATTCTAATGTTTTTTAATGACCACAGATAACCTAGGATAATCATAAGGTTCCGGAGATTGAGAAGAAGGGTTCATGATTTTTAAAACCTATGAAATATATTTCATGATTATATAATAATATCTCTAATTATTAAATATTGATCTTTATAATATGTTTTTTTGTTTTATTGATGTAAAAAAATATATGAATGTTTATGTTTAGGTGGTGACAGGTACACTCTGATATTTTTGTATTTTTTTATACCAGTAAAATAAATTACATTGGGTCATGAAAAGTCTCTAGTGATGCTAATTTATATCATTACTAATTTTTTTTTAGATTTTTTGGTGAAGACATAAGGTTTTATGATGATCACACATTATGTCTATAATTATTCAGTAATTTATATTTATGGGAATATTCTTTCTATATATCTTGTGATTCTACCATTAGTTGTATTTTATATTATTATAGGTATATATTAGCTTTCTTTATATCATATGGATAATATTTATTTATGAATGATAGTCATATTTTGTATTCTATTTGAACCTATGATCATATATAAATAAAATGATGAATATGATCCAACAATGGAAATATCGTCTATCTTAGGGGTTAAAAATCTTATCCATAAAGGGTATTTGTCAAATATATTTAGTGAGAAAGTCAATTTTGACCATACACCTATTATAAATGTTTTTAGGTCTTTCTAGAATATTTTCCAAGTTTTCCTACAAATAAAGAATCAATGTTTTTAATCAAACTCCAACCTGGTGCTAAACCAATTTCATTGTATAATTATATAATGAACCTAATTATGTTTCATTAATTGAAGAATAAACTCCTTGAGAATATTGATAATCTGTTTATATGCATGTGTTCAACACTATGGAGTACACCTATTCTTTTGATTCAGAAAAATATGGATCAATGAGTTTTCTAATTGATTTCCAGTAGGATAAAAATATCACTATTAATAATAAGTATTATACACCATGTGTAGATGATTTCATTGATCATTTATATAGATCTAAATTCCATTACAAGATTGACAATCAATATGGATTTAATCAATTTTTTATTATAAAGAATGATATACCAATGATAGACTTTCGTATGATGTATATGCATTATTAATTATTATGCCATTATTACATAAAAATATCCTTGAATTAATTATGTATTTAAGTAATAGAGTTTTTAGATAATATGTTAACATGTTTTTAGGGCCTTTAAAGATGACATTGACATATATTTTATGATTAAATAAGTGCATGGATATCATTTTATAATTGTAATGAAGAACCTAAGGATGAAGAAAATGTAAGAAAAAATTTTCAAGGGTGGATTTTGGTATCATATTGTTTTTAAATTATGTCATATAATCTCATGTGATGGTATTTAAATATATCATTCCATGGTGTATGTTAATGTGAAATATCACATGCCAAAAATGGCAACAATGATCAGTTATTTTAATGGGATGGCTGGATGTATATGATGAATTTTGAGATATTAATCATGACTATTTTATACACTCACCATTTTCACATGGACGAGGGATATGTTCTTTTGGATAGATGATTGTGAATAGATATTCAACAAACATAAGTGACTTTTGGCCATTGATATAATCCTATCACAACCATATAGAAGATATGGGTTTGTAATTTATTGTGATTAATCATAGATGGGACAAGGATATTTCACCATGATGAATGATATATTTATTGAATATTCCTCACACCAATTGAAAATAAATATGAATAATTATGACATTGATTATTTGGATCATACTTCCGTAGTTTTTATGTTGAATATATCGATAAATTATATTTATTATGAAGGGTGTGACATTTTTATAACTGATAAAATTTTACACCATATATACCCAAATAACATGTTTAATTTGTTCCAAAAAATATTTTCAAAATTTTTTATAGATTATGTACTTTCAATACATTGCAACCATAAGAATGAAAACAAGGTGGATAATCTTCATATTGGGGAAATCAATCTATGTGGTTCATAATGGGGAATGAAAGAGATCCAATACATATGAACTTGTATGAGAGGGAACAATAAATCATCATTAATGGGGACTGGTCATGTATTTCTTAGATAGACATTCAACCATCCGTCCATGTAAATATTATAGAGGTGTAGAGGGAACATCTAGAGATATAGAATAATGTAAGAAGTGTTCCTAATTTTAACCACGATGATGGAATGAAATTTTTTATGAATACAGTTGCTTTCCTTTCAATATAACAATTGAAAAAGGAAATGTCTGATGGATCTCAAAGTTCTCTGTTACATAATTTTTATTGATGTACAATGATGTATTGATATATGAATGAATATTTATTTTTTACAAGAACAAAAAGTATTTTAGAGTATGAATCTTGATTCCTATTATGTTATATTGTTAAGGATAATAGACTGATGTATAAGAGATTGTTACAACCATTACCCAAACATGGAAGGAAATTGGAAAACATTTCCTTGGATCTCATTATACAACCCTCCACCCCAACATATAAAATACACATTTATATTTAGGTTTTAGATGATCTCATTATGATTTCATCACACTTCATTATATAGAAAAATGATTTCATCATTAATGTGGATTCTAGGATAAACATAATCAAATTAGAAAGAGTTTATATAGGGTCATATTCTATTGTATCTCTTTAGGATATTAGTATTACAATTAAGTTTTAGTAAATACTTCAGTACACATTAGATTTAGTGTTGTGTTTCAGTACATCTTATCATCCTCGGATAGATGGAATGTATAAGATAACCAATAAAATATTATATGTTATAGTGAGGCATTTTTTAATGTATTTCAATGGTTTAGAGGATCAACAACTTCTTCTAGTAATGTTTTCAAGTAAAAATTTATTTTTACTCGAGAATATTGATGACTCATTATGATGACCTCTAGGGAAATATGTATAAGAAACCAATGTACTTGAATGATGTTAGAGAAATGATGATATATGGAAGTATTCAACTTGTGGAAATGGAATATAATGTTAAATCCATTTAGTAGTGAATAAGAGAAGCTCATATTTGATAAAAAAAAGTTATCCTAGCAATCATTAGTGTGAACTTCAGTATGAAGTTGGTGAAAATGTATTCCTATAAATATCACATTGGGATAAGGTTTTGGTATTTGAAATGAACGGATAGTATGCCACAATATATATTGGCCGCATTGAAATTATTCATTATATTTAGATTATATCATATTGGTTAGAACTTCCTATTAATGTCTCTCAATATGATGAGGTGTTCCATGTGACTCTCTAAAGGAAGTACATTTATGATCCGTCACATGTCCCAAAAAACAATTTTCATACCACTATATAAGGAAATCACTTTTTATGAAATAACTATTGGGATTTATGATCATATAAGAAAATTTATGTAAAATAATACCACTGACTTGGTCTACGTTTTGTGGTCAAACCATAAAATATTGGGAGCTACATATGAACATGATTTTGAGATGAAACAAATTTATACCAAATTATTTTAATCAATGTGACATAATTTTTTAGGGAGGAAATCATTCTTAAGGGGAGGTAGAATGATCCACCATCATTATTTTATTATATAGTTCTCTAAAAATATTTTTTTTATTTGATACTTTTAGTTTTATTCAAAATCTAGTTTAAACAAACCAAATTATACAATTTAAATATTATTATTTAATGTGATTATTCTTTCATTGACATTAAATTTCAGACTACAAATAGGAATAACCCCATTATCAAATATTTTTAATGATCATTATCAAATAAATATGATTTAATTAATGATTACGAAACAAGAACACAATTTATATTATAGACATTTTATTATTTAAAAATATTTTTTTATCAAATGTGGATTTTGTTTCCTTTACTATGTGAATGTTAAAAATAATTTCTCAAACTATTAGATAATTTCTATTATAAATAGGATATAAATTTTTGATTAATTATATTAAAATTATCTAATGATATTTTCTTCGGTTTTATTTTAAAATATTGATTTTATAGTGAATGGTGAAAAATACATATCATTATTGAGAAATATATTTATTATAGTTAGTTAAAAAAATCAGTTTTATTTTAAAGTGGATTAAAATTAATAATATTAAAACTATATTATTATTAATCTAATTATTTTCATTTTAATCTATTTTATGTTTACATTTTCAATAAATCATTTTTATACATAAAAATTGAATTTATAGATTTTTTTTCACAATGTTTTATGTTTCTATATTAAATTTGTTTTTACCACTTATATAAACTGAATCTTATAAAAAGGAATCCATATTTTGAATCAATAACTCAAAATTTTGATAATATTTACCTTTTATTTTTTGTCAATATAAATAGTTACCATAATAAAATTATATAAATAAACTAAAGGTATAATGTTTTACTTGGGGTTAAAACTAATGTGATTTGGCTCCAATTTCATTCCAAAACATACCATTATTTCATTGGATTAGACTTTTTCATATATAACCTTCTAAAATTTTGAAATATGGAATTTTACTTGCATTATATATTGATTTCATCAATTATTATATTTAAGTAAAAGTGAATGTTAGCAATGTAACTTTTTTTACTTTTAATATCACTAATACTCTTTTGAAAAGGATAAAAAGAAAATTTGTTATCATATAAATTTTGAATTTATGGATCAACTAATTTTTTAACAAAAATAGAATTTTTTAATTTTTCTATGAAATCATAACCATATATTTCTATGAAACACCGAAATGGTTCTTATAGATTTAGCTGAAAAATAAAGAAAATTCTTTAAGAACACTAAAAGTAATTTTTTTGAGTTAAAATACCTAAATAATTATTTTTACATATAACATATTATTAATAAGGTTAATGTTTATATTTTAATTTATTTTATTTTATATTTTTATCAAGGTCAAATTAAATAAATATTTACCAAATGACATCAATGATATTTTATAATGAATAATATTTTATAACCTGAGATAAAATTCATAAATATAATACATTTGTCCAACTGATTGGGATATGGATGGAAATTTTAACAATTTTTAATTTACAAATCATGTTTCAATTTATAAAATCATTATTAACCCTTAGTGGATAAAAATCATTTGTATTGGGACAATTGTTAAAAGGGTTAATGGGGGATTAAAACAAACATATAAGTGTAAAAAAATAAACAAAATCTATTAAAATTTTATTTTATAAGATTATTTTTACGCATAATAATTATATATATTAAATATTTTACATTGGATACATTTTCACAAGAAAATTAATTTTTATTAATTTTATATGTTATTTAATTCCAAGGGCACCCCTCCACTCACTTATAAAATGTCATGTACAATCCATCATTATAAACAATGTTTTACTATTATATTTCATCCATAACCTTATCTAATATCATAGTAGTTTTGTTTACAAAATCTAATAGATGTTTTTTTAAAATCCCATCCTTTTAATTCTTATGTTGTATCCCAATGAATGGTTCTCAATAAATAGGTATAACTCTTAACTGAGTTCATTCAATATTATATATTGTTACAAATTTTCATAAATATGTGGCTTACATTATAAAAAATTAATACAATATATTTAATATAATTATTTTTTATTATCATTATGGAACCACAATTATCTACCTAATTTCCATCCTTTTGAAAACAATAATGTCGCTGATGAGTTTGTGTAGTGTAAGAACTCCATGATGAAAGACAATTTTTTTTTCATATTCCATTCTATATTGATGGTAATAAGGATTAATTTAATTAATATTAATTAGGTATATGGAAAATTAAATATTCTATAGAGGATAATTATTACTTAGCTTTCTTTTGTTCTATCTATTAAAAACTGGAACCATGACTAAAGCGTACGTATAGACTACCATCTCCATAAAGTGACATAATTCATATTTCATCACCACATTACTTCAATATTTATAAAAGTATTACATATGACACTCATAAAATGAAAAAAAATATTGTGAATATTATAGAACAACAATCAAATTATTTATATTTGTGCTCCTAAACCATAATAGTCAGGAAAAATGAAGTAGTAACCACCCAGAATGGTGATTTTAATGGACAATTGTTAATAAAATGGTGATAAGATGTTATAAGTAGATCATATGTAACAATCATGAACCTGAAACATATGTTTATCCATCTCAAATGCACTGTATTATATTTTATAAAAAAACATGAATAAATACATAGAATTGATTACAACAGAAGACCTTCTTCTAGTCTAGGTTGTGAAAAATTAAATACATCACATACATTTCAATAAAAATATAAAAATTTAAAACAATGATTCTTCATCATTTTTCTTCCACAACATAGTTTCAATGTAGCAATGTCGGTTATACCTATAAAAGTGTTTATAAAATATAGGATGAGCATTAAATGGCCAGTAAGGGGATTTCGCGAAACAGATAAATTTTTTTTTGTAATTCATGAAACTATTATAATCATAAAAATACAATTTTCATAAACCCTTGAATACATATACATATATATATAATCAATATTTTTCAAAATAATTATAACTAAAAATCCTATGAGGAATCTCCATTAAAAATATTTTTTTGTGGGTTCTTAACAATACATTGTAGTCCATGGCTATAATCTATAAGTCCACAGGTATTCAATTAGACTTTTTGGGTTCACTCCCCATAACATCTCTTAATTAGCTAGTGCCATTTTTTTTGAAAACATTTTATCATAGAGCTTTCATTATGATCTTATTACCAAAAAAATTTAAAAATACTCATATAGTATTATTTATCTCAAAAGAGGGTCCCAGAAATTTTCATAAATGTTTTTAAAACTATTTAAAGAGAATCTCATTATTGGAATCCTATTAAGAACCCAAAATGTAGGTCCTAATAATTAATTTTTTTCATGACACAAAATGCTGATAATGTCATGTATGAGTAGATGATGACTATACCTATACATACATGGCAAGATAGATGATTTGGATGTATGTATGCACATGAAATGATAACTCAATATAAAAATTCACATAAAATGTTACCTGTTCTCCCATGCAATTAGTAAAACCAGGGTGACCTTTAAATGTTCAAAAAAATAATAATAATTAGTTTAGGGAATGTCAAACGACACTGTTTTTTGAAAAATAGGAAGAATTAACCAAACCTAGGTTTTTATACCTAAGTGAATATATTTATATAACTATATATACACACACTTATATATATATGTATATATAAGCATCATTAAAAACCATAATGCTTTCAAACAAACATAGTTTGTTAAAAATATATGTTAAGAATCTATATCATGTTAATATATATAAATACAGAAAATATTGGACAATACATGTGTGTGTATATACCTATGTATATAAAATAATGTAACTCTTGTTTAAAAAACTCCTTACTTGATCTTCAAAATCATTCCTTTGACTATATAAATTTTTTATGGAATGATCGTATCAAACAAGAAGCTTTTTTAAATATAAAATAAGGATTATGAATATATGGTTTTACTTATATAAATATATATAACTATGTAAATATGTATATATTCATGAATTCAAATAAAATTCCCTCACAAGCCTTAGGATTTAGAAAATTTGGAAACAAGAACCCATTTCATATATAATGAAAATATATAGTTTTATATATAATTGTATATATATACATATATCTATATATATAACCCTTAGTATTATAGGGATGATTTAAAGAAATGAAAGAAAACCCTTACCTTAGTTTGGATCAAAAGTGGGATTTGAGGTTTCTGGAAATTGAGCAGAACATTTTGTGGAACTTTTGTGGTTATGTCGAGATGTTATTGGGGTGCAAGGATAGTTACAAATATATTACAACATGTTTTAAAGCTTCCATCAAAAGCAAGATTTTTCTTATTATCATGATACAGTTGTTTATATATTTAGTAGTTTCATAACATGTCTTCATGTTCATTCCACTATATTCTTTCTTTTTTCCCTTAAAAGAAAAAAATGCATATTATTTTTAGTAAATATGTTTTTAATTTGTGTATTGTTTCACTTTTTCCACTAATTATTATTTATATATTATTATATTTGGATTATTTATTCCTTATTGGTGTGTTTTTTCTTTGGTAACTTGTGTCATGTTTCCTCCATTTGTTTACCTCAACTCTCTATTTAAATATCAATGTTTACTATCATTATATTATATTGTCACCCCATCATTATATTATTTAATTGAATTTTTTTTAAGAAATAATTTTCTAGTTTTATTATTTTTATCAGTTTTTTAACAAGAAACATTTTTTATTTTATTTTTTTTAATCATAGAATGTTTTTTATGAAAATATAAATTTATTTTTCTTATGTAAATTTTATTATATAAATTTATAATTTCCCATGGGTTATTTTGTCCATAAATATGTTATTCACTTTTGACTACTTTTTCTATAATATTATTCACACCTCTCTAATATAATTTTGGTCAATATATTATTAAAATAATATATCACATATTAAATGATTCAAACATTTCAATTTTTTTCTAACACATTATCATATTTTAAAAAATGTGTCTTTTTTTATAAAACACATTAATAAAATGTTTTCAATTTTTAAAAAATAATATATATATATATATATATATAATAAAGTAACCGCTTTTATATAATAGCGTATACATATACATATACATATATATATATAATTATATGTTTATATATACATTAAATCCCATAAAAGTTAGATAAAAAATGTAAAACATAGACTTAAAATAAATTCCTATATTTTAGAATATCTTAAATTTTAGAATAATAATTATATTTTTTGTTAATCATTGTTATTATTAGAAACATGTTTCTTTAAAAAAAATTCATAAATCACATATATAAAATGTGAATGTTTTATTATCAAACAACGCATATAAATAATAAACAATAAATGCATATTTAGGAAATTATATAAAAAAACACGCACATATATATAAAAGATAACAACATGTATTTATAAAAAAAATACTTATATATATAATCTTTTAATAAATAAATAAAATCATATTCTTAATTAAAATATAAATATAATGTGAATTTTCTTCATAATATAATCTTTTTATATATATATAAATTATAAAATTTATTATTTTAACAATAACAAATGTTTTTATATAAATAATTTTTTACCCTTAATTATCATAATTTATTTAAATTATAATGCAATTTTCATATTATATTTTTTTAGACCATGGAAAAAAAATTAATTATAAAAATTAAATAAATCATCACATAAAATATGATTCTATTTTTTAAATTTCTTGGGATGTTATAATATATTAAATTATAGATAGGATTATGTGTTTTTAATAAATGTTGAATAATTTTATATTTATTATAATATAATTTAGAACATGAATGAATAAAGATAATGCTTGAGGTAAGTGATTAATATTTCAATCCCATATTAATTTGGATTGTTTATACATAAATTTAGATATATGAAATTATATTATAATTATATGATAAATTATCTAAAATTTTATTCAACTCTAATTATTCATATAATTTTAATTTAATATTACCATACTTTAGAATTATAAGAAATTTTTTTTAGAAAAACAGACATTTTTTATAATTGGATTATGAATATTTTTATTCCAAGTTGTTGTCTTAATTAAATTTTTTCAGTAATGTATCATTATTCTCCAAAGAATTTGAAACATATTAATAAAAATATTTTAGTCTATAATATTGTTTATGTGGAATATTACAATCAATTTTAATTAATATATTTTTAATTTTTACCAAAATTGTAAAGTGGATCATTAATTAAAATTATACAGAATGGTTAGATTATCCCAACATCTTACTTATCATTGTTTTTATGAATCCTTTAAATTTTTAGTGTACATTTAAAATATTGGTTCATCCATTATTTTATTGAAAATATTTATATTAAAAATTATTAATTAAAAAATTAAAATATTATTTTCCTCATGAAATATTCCAAAGAATATTTTAAATAAATAATCATGGATAACATCACTAGATTTTAAATATGACATAATGGGGATATAATCCAATTGTAAAATATTTAATGTTCATTTAGATTGTTTGTTGTTATTATGATGTTATTTTCATAAAACCTCTTTATTTTTCATGGGTTATGCTATTTTTAAATTATTATGTGTTTATGAAAATCATTTACTTTTTTATGGGATATGTTATTATGTAATTATGATAATTTTATAATCATATGGATAATATATTTTGTGTTTTCAAATTGTGATTTGTGATACTAGAATTATATCGACCTCAAATGCATTTGGTAAAATTTTAAAACCCTTGAGATAATTGTGGGATATGATTTGATGTGTTCAATCCATTATAAAAGATATGTATGGGTTCCTAATTCTATATAAAAACATGTGGTTATTAAAGATACACTATAAGGGAAAAGTGATGATTCCAATTCTATTAAGATATGAGAATCATGTGTTGATTATGATCCACTCTAATTTTATGGTCTTGGTAGTTAACCTTATCCTATGAAATGGTTTTATGTTAGTGATGGTGCCAAAATATTTAATACATATTCTTCTGATTATATTTTAAACATAAGGATTGTAATTTATTTATGAATACTCTTCACTCTAATGATTCATAATTTTTGAAATGATTAATTTTTATTTCATGACATTAATTTGTGATTTATTAATGATTGGGTATGAAAGTAGTATTTTATTGTTATGATATTTCTACCATATACTTATTTTATAATTTTATATGAAAATTGACCGATTCTCTAATGTTAACTATTATAGAGTATATAATATCATGGTTTCATATGTTCCCATTCCTCATGCTATTAACAAAGGCTACTAGTTTTGTATGTGTATAAGGGTAAATGGGGCAAATAAATTATCAGAGATATGGAATAATATAGATAATTACGATATTTTTATATCTAGTCACTAATGAAGATATACTTTTACTGATTTAGAATGGGTTATAATTTAATATTTTGAATATTATATTATGAAATGTAATATTTATATTTGAAATGTAGGGGTCACCTAAAATTCATTATGAGATATATGATCCCAACATGATTGATTATTTAGTTGTTGTGAAAATGGTTTGATAATGAGTGACAATATATTTTCATAGAAGACAATGAGATAAATGGTTGTCTTAAGTTATGATGTGATATTTTACATAGTATAATACCCTTTATTTATTGTTAAGTTATTGTTTATGGAATATATTTTGGGCCATATCTTGAGTTATAAGGTAGTAGATAAGATATTGACATTAAATTCACATTGAGTTATAATGTTCTCAAAAAGGCACATCAATAGTGATATGTTTGGTCTCGAAACTATATATATAACCCTAAAATAAATCAAGGGGTATTGGTTGGGACATAGAAATTCCATATCATGTTTCTTTTGGTTATAGATAGGTTTTAGATATTATTTCACAAGGAAATAGGATTTTAGTAATGGTTGAAGTGGGTACGATTTGGTGTAACAGTTCCCATGTTATGACAAGATGAAAATAATCATGTGCATGTGTTGGTTGAACTATGTGCATTTTACAATAAGAAAAAGTTGGTGTGGTAATATGTCATGGTTTTTTCATAAGCACATGATGACCTAAGATTCATGTTTATTTATGTTATTTATGTTCATTGTGTACACACATTCATATAATGTTTTATAGTAGGAGATTGTAGAGAGATCCTACTGAGTTATTTTTCTCACAACGTACATAAATACACTAGTGAATCCATAAACCTTATATCTGATTATTGTTTTAACATGGGATAAATAATGAATTTATAAGTACCATTTACGTATGGTTTTTATAAAGTCTATTAATTTTCTTACATTAATATAACAATATTTTAATGATAAATGACATTAAAGTGACAAAAAATTAGGATCATAATGTTTAGTGTATTAGAAAAATTTGTACCAAAAATAACATTTACATAATAAAAACTAAAAATAATTAATTCACTATTCTATAGATTCTCAGTGATCCATGATTTCCCCTTGGTATAAATAATCACTAGAGGATATACATCAATGAAATGGATGCGATATAATCCCAATAAAAAATAGAAAAAATGAGTTAATGTGACATAGGTGGGCACAATAACCATCATCATATAATAATCATATTATCATCCTCATAATAATTATTGGATGAATTAGATAGATGCTTCAAATGAGGAATTTAATAAAAATAGAACATCATGTCTTTATGGTCAACTACCATGCATAGTTTTGAAAAATGATTGCATCATTTTCATTAATAACGTATGTTTATAACCACAGTTACATCATTCTGAACAAATATAGCATTATTTTCCCTCATATTATACATTATCAAAATAGGAACATAACATTAACTAATGTATTGGAGTGAAATATAATTATTGTAGAACCTGTCAAATCAAAACATTTACATAATCATGGTGGCCACAATTAATGTATATAAATATTAAACATAAAATATCACATGTAAATGAATAATTTCATTATAATTTTTTTAATGAATACATTCATGAATAATCGTTGTGGTTGTTAAAATAAAAGTAGAATTGTACTCTTTTTATAAGAATTAAGAATCATTAGTGAAAAAAAAATCTCAATATAAGTGAAACAAATGTTATTGAGAAAGAATACTTTTTTGGAATATTAATTGCATTTTTTTTCAAATGGGGCTTTAAGAATGTATATCCCATAAATGAAAAGGGAATAAAAAGTAAAATATATTTTAGAAATATTACAAAAATCCTTACTAAAATTTGTCATAAATGATTAATATCCTAAAGAAATAAAATTGGGTTTAAGAATCCCCTTACGTTACATCTGAGTATTTTATTCACATTAATATCCCATATAATAAAATTTGGCTAATTAATTAATAAATCCAAAATATCGTATACAATTTTTATTATAATTTTATTAAGTTCCTTTATGACCCTTATGATGTTTTATACTGTTATATTTTATTGTTTCAGAGTTTTCATTTACCCTATTTTCCTTATCAGTTCACTTATATATATGTATTAATATACTATGAAATGAATATAATTGTTATAATATATTTTTATATGATATAAATAAAATTACATAAAGTAAATTGGACTTTTATATTGTTTTTTGGGATATTAGGTTGATTAATAAATTTTTTTAAGGATAATCATTTTGAATAATTTGGCTGTTTTTGATCACATAAAACTCATTTTCATTTTAATTTTTAATATTATTTATGTAACTTAGTTTGATAAAATAAAATAGGTTATAACATTTATTTTCCAATATTTTCCAACTTTTTAATTGTTTAAGATCATCCTTTAGGGATGTAAAAGATGTTTGATGATCAATTATTCCACTATCAAAATAAAATTACCATACATATATGATAACAGCTTTATCATTAAACTTGTAAAATGGGATGTGCTGATGTGAGAATAAGAAAATAAAAAATGTAAAAAAAATAAAAGTAAACAGAAGTGGATTTTACCTCTTGAACATATTTTCCTTAACAACATCCTTAGGGAAATTGGAATGGATATTTTGTAATGTCCAAAGGAATAGGAATGTGTAGAATATTATTTGGATGATTATTGGGATAATTTGTAGAATCATGAAACATTTTAAGGTGTTTATATAAGAGGGGGTGAGATGTGGTATTTAAAGGCGAGGAGAGGGGTGTTTCTCATTATATTATTCATTATTTAATTATTTGGGATAAATAAAATTAATACATTAAATGTTATAAATAAATATAGTAAATTAATTAATGATAGGTTGATATTATGGTAATAAATCAACCATGCATCATCAATGTCTGAATAATTGATGTATTTGTTAAATGTCATAAATTATCATATTTTAATATTCAAAAATAATTAAATAGTTTTAGAAAATAAAAAATATTCATCCTAACCATTTTTCAAGCTATATAATACAAATATGTTCTCTAATTTATGAAAGTAATATTCTTATTATTATAAATGAATTTGTTAAATAGAATCATCATTTATTCGAAAAATTCTAATTTTAAAATTATAACCAATTTTATAACACTTATAAAAATTACATTAGATCTCATAAAATTATTTGATAATCACATGACAAATAATAACACTTTATGAATAAATTTTAGGTAAATAAATTTTCAATTCAGTAATTATATTTATTATAAAATTTTAATTCATATTTATTACTTACAAAATACTAACACTTAATTTATCATTTCTAAAAATTTTATTTAAAAATACAAAGAAACAAATATATCATATTTTAATTAATTGGACAACAAAAAATTATTTATACATTCATAGGTGAAGTTATTATTCTATTATTTATATTATTAATTCTAAGGGCCACAATGTTATTCTAAAGGTCATGTTATTATTCGATTTATATACAATCTTTAATTTCTCTAATATCATTCATTCAACATATATAATGTCTTTATTGTCTTATACGTGATATTGTATGTGGTTTATACTATATGGAATAAATATAAGAATGTAATTTCAATTGATAAAATTTTGTGTCATTATATTCATTCCCTTTATTAAATTTCACCCTCAAAATTCTGTTTTACATTATAAGTTAAAGATAGTTCATGGTACTTCTCCTTCATCGCATCCTTCGATTCCCATTTGGTATCTTGGAACATAATATTTTTTTCAATTTCTTTTACATGATGATTAGTTTTATTGTGTGTAACATTATCTCTACTGTACAATATCTTCACTAGCTACACCATATAATAGAGAACATTTTACAACTAAAAAAAATATTTATTTAGTACATGTGAGGGATCTTTTAGGTACATACTAAAGATGGATACATGGGATACATCAAGTCTCTAAGTTATAGTTGGTGTATATGCTATTCAATGGGTCACAACTCTATCATATCCAAAATCGTGATGGGGATGATGTACCTTGGACGTAAATTTCTTTTCTTCCCAAATATCATGATACTCTTCCATGGATATATGCACAGGAATTCCATGTCTCCAATAATAGACTCCATGTCTTGTATATTATTATATTCATATAAATTTTATCGACTATATGATTCCAGGATATATTGTTTTATAGTTTTAACCTCGTCCGCCATTTCCTCAACCATTTTAGGTCATAGCATCTTACATTCATTGACTTCATCCTAAAATGTTAGAATTTTACATATTTTCAATAAGGGAATTCATATTTAGCCATTTGAATGCTCGAGTTGAAACAGTTGTTGTTAAAGAACTCAAACGACTTTAAATATTGGTCACATCCTCTTTTGTTGTTTATAAAACATTATATCCATATTTCATCTAGTAGTTTAATTATCTATTCCTAATTTCCATTTGATTGGGTTTCACAATCTAAATTGAAGTTCATATATGTGTTTAGAGTATATTGGATACTATTTAAGAACGTGAAGTTGAATATCAGATCATGTTCATATAATATCAATAGTGGTACTCCGTGAATCCGCACCACTTCTCCAATGTATATTCACGAAATGTGACTTATAGATAATTCCTCTTGAATTGTGATAAATTGAATAGTCTTTATAAGATAGTCTAAAAACCCATATAATTTTTTTTCATTAGGATGACTTTTGAGGGATGGTGACAATAAACAAGGTTATGATTTCCCATTTCTTTATTGGTATGGGTAATGGTTTAATCATCCCCTAATTATTTTTTCATTCATCCGTCACTAGTTGATATACTAGGAGCATTGATGTATATTTAGTTATCTCCTTCACCATTTTGTCAAAAATAATAGTGATCATGGAGATCTTGATACATGATTGTGATCAAAAGGAGAAAAAAATGTTGATATATGTTCATCAGTCAAAAGATCTTTTTTTTATATCTATTTTGGATGGTGCACTTATTCGTGATACAAATACTTCAACTCCTTCTGCAAAAAAAAGGTCTCTGAGGATTTCCCCTTCCTCTTAACGTTCTCCTTTGAAATTTCCACATCATTTCATTTTGAATACATTATATTCTTCATAGGGGATGGTAGAGAAATCATTTCAGAAACTATTGATGATGTTTCTTCCTTAATTATACCCATTGACTTTCCTTGTTCAATATATGAATATTGGGTCCTTATCAATTCCTATCATTGATAATGTTTTAGTATTCTTTCAGCATAGAGAATCTACCAATTTATTTCATTGAAAGTATATTAGTGGATTTATTATTCACAATACTTTATGAGATCTAACCATCTTAGTTGAAGCATATTAATATCCTTCAATGGAAATATATTTATTTGAGGAACTTGTCATCAGAGCATATTTTAGATGTCTCCCCGTAGAGAGAATGTTGTTAGATTTTAAATGTGAAAATCATTAGTGCCAAATCCATATCCTATGTGAGATTTCTTTTCGTAGAAATTTCCAACTTCCTAGAGGTTTAGGATATCACTTCATGATTTTTCATAAATAAAAATCCTAATAAATTCTTCAAAACATCGATTCATACCTTAAATAGTTTCCCAATTTTTATAAGTGAGAGGGACATTGCTATGATATGGTTATTTTTTTACTCATTGATGCAATCATTACATTAACTAGTCTATAAATACTTTTATCTCTTCTGAGTGAGTTTTTTTAATGGGTTTTAAAATCATGATATGTTCTTTTGGAATCCTTTATAATACCCTGCTAGAACAAAGAAAAATGCATATGTCCATTACATATGTTGGCATTGTCCACTCTTAGATTTTCCTTGACATGGAAGGGTCCACGAATATTAATATTCTAGTGATATCATGCCCCAATATTGAAACATCATTTTCTAAAAAATCACATTTATTTACCTTACATATTGTTTCTCCATTCTCAATGTATTCATCACTATATTTGAATTCTCCTCATTTTCTTCTTTGATCGTGGAATATATCAGAATATCATCAATGGTGACTCCCAAATTTTTTTTGAGGTAATATCATAAGTCATTATTCATTAAGTCCGTGATTATTTTTGGATCATTACTGATTTTAAAAGGAATTACAATGAACTCCTAGTTTCCATACCACATTCAAAATTTAGTCATGGGAATATCTTCCCTCGTCATCATTAATTAAAGATATCCCAACTGAAGGTCCACCATAGAGGAATACATGGCCCCACAATGCAGATCGAACTATTAATCAATCAATGGATATTGAATCATATTCTTTATCATTATTTTTTATGCGCACAATTATCAAATAATAGGTGGATTAATTCATCCTTATTAATAAAAAAGTGGACATGTTCACCCTAAGGTTTTGCACTTTTGTGTATAAAACCCTATTCTATATTCTCTTTTAACTTCTTCTTTAGTTCCTCAAAATCAATAGTGTACATTGTTTAAAGAGTATTTGATTTAGGCAGAGATATAAGATTAAGTGAAATTGAGAACTCAATCTCTCGGTCAAGAGGAAGGCCAGAAAATTAATATGAGAACACATTAGTGTAGTCCCTTATAATGGATATTTCTTCAATAATGATTCTCTAATTTATCTCAATCATTTGAGACATCAATTATTTCTCATATGTATACAGTATCCATTGATGATATGATGATTCTTAATGAGATTCATCATCCTCCTAACACTTATATTGAATTGGAGGATGCCTTATGATGTGAAGGGTGACCTCCCATTATCAACAGTCAATGTTAAAATTACATTAAGATATCCAATAGAATCCCAAAATAGTTTCAAAATCTAATAAAGGAGGTAAGAAAATTATCTTCGATAGTTTTAGTCCAAAAAAATTAAATAGGGATGAGATATGCAATTTTAATGCAATAATTTTTACATTTTATCAAATAGATAAATCATCCTCTTTATTTTGAGGAAGTGTTTGTATGATTTTAGTAAACATGTATATAAATTATAGAATTCAGAAGACGAATATCAAATATTGCGTTCATTATTCTTAAATGAATAACCAACCAACCTATAACTGAAGGATCCAGGTGTTGCGTACGTGTGGTTGGGTCGACACCTATCTTAAATTTTTTCCATGATAATTAATTATATTGAGATAAATATGACAATGAATTATATTCTCCACAAAATATAATCAAATATTTAGATAGTAAAGGAAGAGTCTTGAAACCGTTAGAGAGGATCTTGCACATCATGTTTATAATTAATTTAATTAATTTAATAATGAAACATAACACACAGATCTTTGGTACTTTAATCATTAATGATGGTGATCATCTGGAATGACCCTTCTAGATTATCTCTTTAAACATGAATGGACCCAACTATAATCCCTCACGCTGTGATCCACACGTTCTTCGATAGCCTCTGGTCAACACCACTCATTCTCTGGGTGCAAGTGCGGTGAAGCGAGTGGCTTGTGTTAGTAATTCATGATCACTTGTTCATTGGCCTTGAATAATGTATATTGTGCTTGAGAAGGGCATGAACATGAATCAAGAGATAAATTATTTAGGTCTACAATTATCAATTCATCAGGTCTGTGGTTTGGTGCCTGGCACAATAGACATATGTTTTTATTTGTTGACATGGGGATTCAGTTACAATATTTAAATATGTAACAGTTTTTAAATACATTCTTAACCTAAAATAAAACACATGATATTATTAATAATGTCACTTAATTATTTATGGTATGCCAACTTGTGAAAAATGGAATTATAAATAAAATTCTGCATCACAAAATAATTACAGTGTTATTTTAATTGGTGCCAACTAGTTAAGTAATTATTTATCTTCTAACCACTAATTAATCTACTACTAAATTGGACTTGGCCTTCTTGAAATCCACTTCCATTTATTGAACAACTAAATAAATAAATAAATAATCTGTTCTACTAAGTAAATATTTTGTTTAAAAACTAGTAAGAAATTATTAAAATTTCAATAAAATTAATAAGTTTATATTACCCACAATCTGGTGAATAATTTTTTATTTAATTTATGCAGTAATTTTAAGTTGAATAATGTTATTCCACTGTCTTGAGAATAATAATTTGTAATTAAATTGAAATATAATTTCATAGGGGCCACTAAAAACACATAGTGTGTGGCCCTCTCGGGTTCATTCTCATTTTCATTAGTTGGGCTTTCCTAAACTACAAATTTACTACCTAGAAGCAAGTTAAGTAACCCAAAAGAATGAACATGAATTCACAACAATGAAATCAACATACTAATTCTCACTGTGTAATTTAATCCCTTTTTCACAATAACTCATCATGCAGGTTTTGTGATAGTGTTGTCAAATTTAATCTTCATAAATAATTCTTTGACTACCTAAAATAAACTCGTCATTACACCATATCCATGTAATTTTGCGTGATGGTTCTATTTAAATCAAATGGAAAAGATATCAAAATGCATAAATAGAAGTGTCAAATTCTTCCTCGACTTATCCATTAATAACATGCCACTCATGACGCACCCAATATACACTATATCACACCAACATTTTCCAAAATGGGTTTCTTCAGTAAATCAAAGTGTGTGAGTTGTGAAACATACTAATGATAATCATAATGTATGTGGATCATTATACATGCTTGAAGATATGGATATTTTATAACACCAAAACCTATAAAATTTCTACAGGCGGGTATGTTCTCATAATATCTTGTCTTGGAGATTACTATGTGAAAACTTCCAGAGATAAAGTCTAATTTTCTTACAAGTACTCGCACAAAATGGTATTTAGGATATGTATTTAATCATAGTATTTTATACAACTGCAGAACTATATTTAAGAATATTGTTATATCATTTCAATTTTCTCATCATAGTAGGGACCTTTCATAACCGTATCTATGAAACAAATACTCTATAACATTATTAAATCCTAATCATTCAGAACAATGAACAATATCTAATACTTTAAATATCTATGTAATCAATGTACAAATATTTGGTTCTAGGAAACATACTCTAACAAACTCAGACTTGGAGTAGAGTCAACTACCTATGAATTTCAGTTTTCTAGACCACACATGACGATCATGTTTCTACTGGGTCAAGGATCTAGTCAATGGGTCAGCCACATTGTCTTCCATGGAAATAATTCTCACTAAAACTCCAACTCTATAAGAAAGATACCTCAAGATATGATTCTTCCAATGTACGTAATTCATCTGCTGATGTGACCACTACTCTTAGATAGATCCACCATTGTAGTACTATCACAATACAATGTGATGGGATATTTACTGTTAGGTATCACATCTAGATCATAAATAAAGCATCGCATCCAAACTGGTTCTTTAGATACCTAATAAGCGACTATATAAATAGAGTCTGCTGTAGAATCTGTGATGACACTCTTCTTTGAGCTCTTCCATCTCACTACACCTCCATTAAAAGTAAATATGAATCTCATTTGATACGTCATGTTATATTGATCAGTCTACAAACTAGAATATACTAATCCTATGATGACTAGTTCCTTATCTCTTTTATTTACCAGTAACATATCCATAGTACACCTTAGATACTTTAGGATATTCTTGACTACCATCCAATGGTGGTCATCTGGGTCAGCTTGATATCTGCCTACCGCTCATAATGTGTTGGAAATAATTAGACTATTAAATAGCATAGAATACATGAATGACACAATAGTTGATGTGTATAGAGACCTTTCCATTATCATTCTTTCCTCATATGTCTAATGAAACATTTTCATGGATCGATAAATGCCATGGCATGCCTCCAGCAATGCCCTCTTTGATTGTTCTATACTTAATATCTTCGTTACCTTATTAATGTAATTACTTTGACATAGGGCCAACAGTCTCTGGGTTCTATCATGATGGATATTGACCCAAAGAATAGATTTTCCCTCACCCCAGTCCTTCATGGGGAATTATTGATTCGACTTTTCCTTAACAAACTATAAGACAAGAATCTCGTTCAAATTTGTGATATGTCATCAATATATACTATTTTGAAAATGACTACACACCCACTAAACTTTTTGTACACATGAGGCTCACATTAGTTCTTGATAAAACCTAATTTCATTATGGCATCATAAAAAAATGTTCCATGACCTGGATGCTTTTTGTAATCCATAAATGGATTTTTACAACTCTCATAACTTATTAGAATCCTTTGGATTCATAAACCCTTCATGTTTTGTCATGTAGACATCTTCCTAAAGGTTCCCATTAAAGAAGTATATTTTGAAAAACATTTTCCAAATATCATAGTCCTTGAAAGTGGTAATAGAAAATGGAATTTTTTTGATTTCAGAATTTCAACTAGTGAAAAGGTTTCATCGTAGTCAATGCCTTAATGTAGTTTGAACCCTTTTGCAACCAGTCGTTCCTTATAGGTACTAACTTGTCCTTCCTTGTCCAGTTTCTTCTTGTATACCAATTTTCAATTAACAGGATATACATGAACTAGAGGATCTACCAAAATCCAATCATTGTTTTGGTATATATAATAAATTTCATAATTCATGATTTATTTCCCCATGGAAACATCTATTATACTTAATTCTTATTTGATGGTTAGATGATCATTATTATCTAATAATAATGAGTCACCGTCATCGGTAACAATAAAATCATACAGTTTTAGTTCTATAGCCTCTCATGTACTCCTACATAGTTCTTGTGTCTCTATAATAGTTCATTATTCTATAGGGATTTGTGAAATCTTCTCATGTACCAACTCTTGTATAACATGGGCCTCAACATCATTAATGTCTATCTCGCTCCCACTATCTCATTGGGAGATGTGCTCCCTCTCATGTAATATGGCATGTATTCCCACTATATCCTTTTTTCCATAGGGTATCCTATAATGGTACACTTTGTGCCTTGGTGTGAATGTTTTGTTACATGAAGATTCCTTAACAAAATCATCCATTCCCCACACATGTACATTCAATAACATGGATTTCCATCCAATTGAGAACACATATAGAATAATATTTATCATTTTAGTTAGTACCTTGTTTAGTAAGTGTGTTGTTGTTTGTAATGCATATCCCCAAATGGATAATGGTAGTGTCACCTAACACATCATTGATCTCAGCAAGTCCAATAGGGTGTGGTTCCTCCTTTAGATCACACTATTCCATTTGGGCATGTAAGGAGGAGTGAGTTTGTATAGGATACCAACCTCTTGTAAGTAATCAATGATGCCTTTATTAAGATATTATCTACCTTAGTCTAAGTGGAATATTTTAATTTTCATACCAATATGGTTCTCAAAATAATTAATTTATTATTTGAACTTATCAAAAAAATCTTACATAGTCCTCATTATGTAGATATATCCATATCTACTAAAATCATCATTAAGAGTAATGATATATGAGTACCCTCCCTTTTCTACCACTATAAATGGTCCATAAACATCTTTATGAACCAATTAAAGATTATATTTAGGCCTTTCAACATTCTCACTAAATGTGGATTCAGTCATTTTACCTTGTTATCATTCATGACATACGTTAAGTTGTTCTTGTTTGAAAGAATCTACATTTCTATATTTATGAAATTTTTTCATGATTTTCTCGATTACGTGACCTAGCTGGTGAGGCCAATGTTGGGTGGGATATGATTCATGTGATGTATTTTTGTTATTGATTTCCATTACTTGGGTTGTGTAATCCAACAAGTAAAGAACTTTGTATAAATGTTTTCTAAAAAAACAAATTCTATCTTTTTAAAAGAAGAAACATTCATTTCCAAACATGAAAAAATCCATCTGTATCTAATCTATATATAGAAATAATTGTTTTAGTAATATAAGTCTATTGATAATAACCCTTTAACACCAAAATCATCCAAGTTGACAACATCAGCTGGTTTCCCCCAACAGCTATATGAACAAGTCTACGTCCATTTGCTGTTGTCAGATCTACCTCCCCTCGGTCAATCATTATAAATCTACTTAGATCCTATATTTCGATACATATGTTAGCACCACATGTTGTATCTAATACCCAATTTTCCGAAACATATAGACTGGATTCAATAACAAACACACCTAAATCTACCTCTTGCTTCATGGGGTAGGTGCAGTTCTTCCTCTAGTGTCCTTCCGTACCACATGTGAAACAAAAAAACATGTTCCATTGCCTCCCCATTGTTCATCCTTTTCATGGAAGGATATGAAGAAAATTTGGGCATAAATTTTCTCTCCTTACCTATCCTATTATTCACCATAATGATAGAGGGTTTTTCGTGAATCATATAATTATCCACATAGAGAATGGGGATTAGAATACTATACAGATACTTCTCAATGTTTTTCATGTTGAAATTGACAACAAAGATGGAGAAGCTCTGAGGGAGTGATGTGAGAGTGATATCAGTTTCCCTGTTCATCGGGTATTTTAATACCTAGGACTTCTATGCACTCAATGTAGCCAACGATCATGACTACATGAGGCTCAGTTTTGGAAGCCTCTCTAAGCATACCCAGAAAAAGTTAATTCGATATATCAAACCATTCCTATCATGCTCTCTCCTGATAAAGACCATGGAGGTTCTCGATCATGCTATAAGAAACCTTGTTTTCCTGGGACTTCATGAGATCAATAGATATTGAGGATATCATCAAACATTGAATGTTCACGTTGTCAGTGAAATGATTCTTATAGACTAATAAATCCTCATCACTCATCTCTTTGGTAAGATGATCAGGTAATCATTACTCCAACATGTAAGTCTTCCATTCATGGCATAGGATGTCCCAAAGGCGTCTAAAATATTCATGGAACTTACTTTCAGTGATGATGTAGTTTTTATCCAGAATTGATCGTAGGGATAGTGTGGTTGACTTAATTTTAATTATTATTATATAATTAAATGAGAAGATCATTATTACTTTCTTGATTAAATTTTTTTGATAAATAAGAAATTAATTTTATTAAGTCTCCTAATATTTTATCAAGTCCCAATGACCCTCACCATTGAACATGGAATGATCAATTTCCATGACATTCTAGTGCAAATGATCCATATTCTCATTCTCATAACAACAAAAAGGGTTGGTCAAGATATTTTAATGTATTTAAGAATGAACGACTTTTCCAATTGTAGGCTTGCAGCTCCTTAATCTATTGTGTGGACTCCCCAATCCTGAAATCCTACCTTTGGATCTAATCAACTCCTTCCTCCAATATTACACCATGTATAGAAAGGGCTAATCCTATTGATGTAATATGGTTATGTCAACCTAAAACAATTTATAAGGGTTTTTGTATAAAAGTATGTGTCCCAAAAAGGCTTGCTCAAACACATAGTTTTATGGATTTTTTCCCTTAATAAAGTAACAGAAGGATTGGTCTGACATATTATTTTATTTGACGGGTATTTATCTTTTATTAGTGAATTGATTATTATTATTATCACATGTTTGTTAAAATTAATTGGAAGATGCATAGGTGATTAACCATATCTTGATAAAATTTATGAATATTCCTAATTTATATTAGTTCTAACATGCATGTTTTTTAATACATTGATTATGTGATCGCAACAACACATCCACAATGTAAAACCATGTAACTGATAGAAATAAAATAATTAAAATGTCATGATCATGAGATTTTCTAATGGTTAGTTTATCTAGTGGTTGATAAACTAACCCATACATATGGTAGAAACAACTTGAACCATATGGGTTCATGTATATAGAATCCCAGCTATCCACCTCTATATATAATGGGAATGGTTTCGTCTCAGATCCAGTTTGAACCACCTCGTCTATCTTGGGAATTCTATCCATTACCTATTTTTTAAAAACTCACACTTAGGTGGGGGGAAAATGGGGGGTTTACATAAAAGAATCAAAGGGCACATTGGCCCGACATTTTAATGAGGAGATATGGCTAGCAGACCAACAATTAATTTAATAAACAAATTAAAAATAATCCAATAACATACAAAGGTTTTGGTCTAGCTCATGATCATCCATACAAACAATGATATTTATGCATAAATAAAACTATCAATAAATTCTTTAATATTTTTTGTTTAAGATAAATCATGCTAGAGTAAATTAATTATCATATTTTATTAATCAATCCTTTAATATTAATCCATTTTCTGAATTTACTTGATACTTCCATCAATCATTATTTCAAAAAAATAAATTCATTTAAAATTTCCATTAAGCATAACATGTTACTTGGAGGCAACCTGATGAATTCCTATTCATAAGTACCCAATGAGTATAAATGAAAATCATGCCTATGTTAAATTAAACACATATATAAAACTACTATCTTGTGTTGTGCCTCAACATTATGCCAACATGATGGTACACATCTCAAGGGTTTTTATAATAACAAATTTAAATAAATCTTTGTAATTTTAATGATTACACGACATTTACTTCAAACTATACGACGTGTACTATTTTTCATTGTCCATATGAAGTAGATGCTCAAGGAAACTGTGTGTTAGTGTACTTAGGAAATCTTAGGAGCACATGGCATGTCTAGTGGGATACATGTCCTGTAGTTCCTTGTTACATGGTCTACAGTTGGGAAAGCTGTTTACGGGGTACACGGTCCAACCCTAACCCAAAGGGACTACACGACATGTCCAGTGGGCCACATGGAATATAATCTGGAAACTACAGGACACCTATTCCTAGTCAAAACACTAAGTCATTAAGACATAGAAAAACATCAATGACGCATCTTGGTTAGGTGAACCAGACATGGTGCATTTATCCTTTACTACAAGATGTGTACTACTGAATACACATTGTGTCTTCTGGTGTTGTATGAATAGGAACATTTTAAACCATCAAATGTGATCATCTATTTTATTTTAAAAAAAATTAAAAGAAAAGATCATTACCTAAAATTTAATGAGAAATGAAAGAGGAGGAACATATCTCGAGATTTGTATTTGTTGAATGAATAACCTGATTTCAAATAACTAGGTTATTAAATGTGTAAATCATCAATGAAATATATAAATATTTATAAACTATGATATAACCACTCTGATACCTCTTGAGAGTTCTAGGTGTAGTGGAAGAGCAGTTGTGTTGGTAGAAAATTTTAATTTTTACCATGATCGATGACTATTCGCAAATCAATAAAAAGATGAATGCCAATCTCCACGAAATAGAATCAAAGGCTCAGATAAAGAAGTAAGAGTCCAAAAACCACTAGAGATGATCTTCTACATCGTGTTTATAAATAATATATTTAATTTCTTTAAGAAAACTAATACCTAGATCTTTGGTATTTTCATCATATATGATGTTGATCGTCTGGAATTAACCTTTAGGATTATCTCATTGCACTTACAATGATCCAAACATGAAACCCTCTAGTGGGGATCCACACGTGCTCCAATGGCCATTGATCAACATCAGTCATTCTCCATGTGCTAGCATGGAAAAGCAAGTGTCTTCTATTGGTCATTCTTGATCACCTGTCTTTAGTCTTCAAGAAAGTCTCTCATTCATGAGAGGGGTGGGAAGAGGATTTGAGAGAGAATTTGTTTATCTCAACTTTTCTCAATTCACCAGGTGTGTAGTTCGGTTCATGGAAAAATTAACAAATGTGTCTATTTATTAACATGGGTATTCAATTAAAATATATAATTATGTAACAACAATTTAATACATTCATAAACTTATAGAAAATCCATGATATTAATAATAATATTATTTCATTATTTTAGGTTTTCCTAATTTTCCCAAATAAAATTATAAATAAAATTCCGCATCACAAAATAATAGCATCATTATTTTAATTTATTCCAACTAGTTAAATGATTATTTAATATCATGAAAATATTTATTTTATTACTAGACTGGACTTGGTCTGGTCAAACTCCGCTTCCATTTATTGAACACCCGAATAAATAAATAATTTATTTATTTTCGTAAATTTATATTATATTTAAAACAACTTAATAAATATTTAATAAATTTTCAATAAATTTAATATATATATTTTACCTACAATCTGGTGAATAAATATTCATTTAATTTATGAAATCATTTTAACTTGCAAAACATTATTCCACTTTATTTAGAATAAAATGTAATAATTAAATTCAAATATAATTTAAGAGAGACCACCAGAAACACATAATGTGTGTCCTTCTAGGATTCTTTCTCAATGGCATTAGGCGGGCATGCCTAATGTCCAAGAGTACTATCTAACAATAGGTCAAGGAACCTATGAGAACTAACTAAATGTCACCAAAATGACATCTACATAAGAATTCTCACTATGTAATAAAATCCATTAATTATAATATCTAATCATGCGGGTTTCAGGATAGTGTCATGAATTATTATGCATGATATGTCGTTATTTGACTACCTAAATTAATGTTGTCACTAAACCATGGCCATGGAATTTTTTGCGACAGTTATATTTCAATCAATGGTCTAAGATATCATCATCTATAAATGGAAGGGATCAACCTCAAGTTGTCCATTAATAAAAGGCCACTCGTGATGCACCCAACATACCCTACATCCCACAAAAGTCTCCATGACTGGTTTTTCTAGCAAAATCAAAGTTTGCAAGTCTAAACATGTATTAATGATAATCATAAAGTGTAAGGACATTTATACACACTCGTAGATAATAATATCTGATGATAGAAAAATATGTGTAATTTCTATTGGTTGGTTTTATATCATAATCATTTGTCTTGGATATTATCTAGTGTGATCTTCAGGAGAGGATGTCTCATCTACTTATGAGTACTCACACTGGACAGTTATTACGCTATGTGTACCATCATAGTATATCATCCAACTGCAAAACTATATATAAGAATATTGTAATATCATTTTATTGTTATCAACATAGAGGAAAACTTCCATGGCCTTATTAATGCATCAGATACTCTATGACATTATTAGATCAT
>CAUJRU010002288.1:0-84080 GCA_963277665.1 Viscum album
AAACATTCATAACATTTTGATTCATAAAATAAATTCCAAAATAAAATGAAAAACACATAATATATTCAAATATTCCTTTTTTTATAATTAATAAAACCTTGGATGAATTTCGGTGCAACACTAAGGTGGATACCTGAAGAAGTGGTAATGTTATTCAATGAGAATTTTTATTTTATTTATTAATCCTTATTTCTCAAATATTATTTAAAAATAATGTAATATTATAATTAGTGTAAAATGTATAATAATATCATGTTTTTTAGGTGCATGTCCTACAACCATCATCACAACCAAAAATGATTTACAAAATGATCGTTAATCTATACAGAAAACTACCGTCTCATGAACTATTGTGTTTTGTTTTTTCCATTACCACCTCTCAAAATTGTGTATTAGGATATAAATAATTTATATATATTATATATAAACAAACATATTCCTATATATTCATTATTTAATATTTAAAATTTGTAATTCTATACCTCATGAGATATGATAATGTCTCTCATGTATACAGTGAACTACCACATCACGAATTAATGTGATTCATTTCTCACTAACACCTAAAATATAAAATTTTAAGGAAAAATTTATTATATAAATATTATATTTATTATTTAATAATGTTATTAGGGAATTATTTATTACTCTAATAGCCGGAAATAACTTTTTTTTCTTATACATAAACTCACATAAAGATGATGACATCGTTCACATACGTGTGGACTACTATATTCACGAAGCGATGTCACTCCATTTTCATCACCAATATACATGGATGAAAGATATAATTTTATATAATGAAATTATATGTTATTTTAAATTTTATTATAATTATTTAAATATACCATATTTTTTACATCCTTTTCTATAATAGTCATTGTAAATTGAAATGTTACTCTTGCTCACATACAATAAAAATATTTATAGTCAGGATATATATCATTTATCATAAGAATAATTTATGACCGGTGATAAAATTATTATTTAAGTTAAAATATAAATATATTTCATTAATATGATTTTCAATATTATTTAAAAATGTAATATAAATTTTATCAAAAAAATTCTTGAAATATAATGAAACAAAAAAAAGTATATTAAAACCTATAAATATAGAAATAATAAATAATTACTAATGAAAAAACAATAAGATAATATAATATGATCGTAAATAATAATATAAATTTTAAAATGGTTCAATAATAATTTAATAACATGTTTAGAATCACTACACTTGAGGTTAAATTACATTAAACCAATATAAAGTGTTAGCTAATGGACATTGTCTCTATTTCCCTTTGTTCATGAATATAGTAATTTTATGCACCTTATTAATTATATATGATCCATATACATCCCCTTTGAAATATTAAATATTTAATAATTCATTCCTCATGGTTTTTAAATTCTGAATTGGAATTATTTCATCTTTGTGGATTTCAAAAGAAAATTAACATGTGGTAATATTGTTCATCCATAAATTTCTATCGTTGGGTTATATTAAATATTTTTTTTGAGATATTCAATTATTTTGTGTGAATTTAATATTGAATAAATTATAAAATTTATCCACTTGGTTTACTATTATTTACATTGGATACACATGATTTATTCATTTTTTTATCTTCAACATTATTATGTTTTTATGGGTAAATTTCACAACCACATTTGAGTTGTTATTTTATAAACAAGAATATCCATGTAAGGAAATCATATGATAAATTTTTATAATACCATGTAGTTATATTTCTTTGGGGATATTCATGAACATTTTCATATAATAATACCATTTTCCCACTATATGGGATATAAATTAATTCATAGAACATTTTTATGAAAATTAATTTAACTTCAATATTTAGTATAAAATATATATACTTTTCCAAATCCATGTTTTCTAAAAAAATTATAATTATTTTTATTTTTTAATAAATGATTTATTGAATAATTTTTTTACCACTTTTACTATTTAGAATATTTACTAAAATGAGTATTTGTATCATTGGTCAAAAAAGTCCCTTTTGGATTTAATGTAAAATTTGAAAGGAAGCATTTTTTTATGTACACCATATATATATATATATATATATAATTTTATACTTCCATGACGAGAAAAATTGTTGGAAATCATTTATATAAATCAAATATTAAATGTAAGGAAATTTATTTGTAATATATTATTTTTAAATTTTTTACATAAAATATTATTATCAAAATAAAAAGGATAATACCCTCAAATAAGTTTTAAATATAATTTTAAGATATATTTATTCATAAAAACAGCCATTTTATTTACACTGTTGGTTGTATGATGGATTGGAACCATCCATATTCTTTTGTGCCTGTGTGGTGAAATGAGGTGTGGAAGACAGGTTTTGGATTTTAGAGGGTCGATTCTTTTTGGATTAGGGTCGATTCTTTTTGAATTTGGATATTTTATGGCATATATGACTCTATGGTTGCAGAAGAAATGTAAATGGAAGGTTGTATTTTAATGTAAAATATCCTTGTATTCAACATTGTAAAGGTGGAGTTAGATTTAAATGTTCTTTCAGATATTTTTGAATGAAAATATGAACTCTCTTGGAACATAATCTATTTCAGAAGGATGTGTTTGACTTTATTGGACTAGGGAATTACAGTTAACCATACATGAAGAGGTGTTGTTTTTTACATGGTTCTCCTAACAAAAAAGGGGACCCCAATGAAAGTAAAATTATTTATATTTGTCATTGATTTTTCTTTAATGATTATAAAATAATTTACATGGGTGACGCTCTTAATCTTCACCATTTTTGGCCTCCCTAACTTCATGTACTTGTCTTTCTATATCCCTTTATCTTAATAAAAAGTAAATTTTTAGTCAATAAATATATTTCAATTATGGATATAAGTATTTCCTAATACATATAACATTTTTATATAAAGATATTTATTGGATGGAAAATTTTCAATCTAGGGAAATATTAATGAAACATTATTCAATTCTCAATTATAATATTCAATGATAAATGACAATGTTGGTGAATTAAATCAATTATTTGATATATGAAAAATGTGTTGAGCATTAAGACATGAGTTGGTCTTGGTAAAAGATAGAACATGGATTCTTAAATAGTTTAATGAAAAGAATTATTATATTATAATATGTTAAATAAGTATCTAGAATGTCCCTAACCTTCAATTTTTAACTATCATTGGGAATGATATTGAAGGTAGAGTTATGGTTATTCATGAGTTCCTGATATCCAAAAATTTACATTTTTCCTTAATTTATGGTTCACTTATTTTTATCTATGATATATTCATAGTAATGATAAGGATAGATTCATTCAATTTTTAGTTTATTTATTAAGTTTCATGTGTTTTCATTTACTTTCTAGGATATATTTATTATGCATTATCTAGTTTTTGTATTCATGTTATTTGTAAAATTTAATGTTAGTTCAATTATTAACATTTCCATTTAGATTATTACTTGTCTAGTAATGATAATAAAATTGTTTAAATGGTATGAGTGTAATATTATTAATCATTCCGTGTATTGTTTATGGGATGATTGTTGTACCTAACCCTTATCGAGTATTTGAACTTACAGTTATTTTTTTCCATTGCTAGGAATATATTAATTTCACTATTAATGATATACAAGTAATTATTGAGGGTTTAATTATATTCATGAAAAATATAATGTTGTAATTTGAGGATTCAAATTTAATGTGAGAATCATGTATGAATATATTTTACCAAGACTATTAATAAATTATGTCCTTTGATATGTGATTCCTTGTCTCATATTCCATTGTAATAAATTAGAAATCATCTGTAGGATACTTGGGTTGGGGTTGTAACATTGTTCGCATATGGTGGTAAGGGCTTGGAAATCAAGAGACAGAATCTCTCATCTGTTTTATATTCCATGTTTTTTAATGTTTAGACTTCATTACTGACTGGGGATGTATTTTTTCCCATTACACATTGGTTTCATTCAATCATACTCTATTTTTAATTATAGGTACTACATAAATGGTTTATAATATATATTGCTATCTATTATATTCCTCTACACTTTTTAATAAGAAATTGATTGTTTTGTGTATACATGTATATTTGGGAAAGGGCACCCATTACATTGTTGAATCTCGGTGCTTGTCACCAACCCCTGGACATTTGTAGGAGGGATTGGTCTTGTAGTGGCTAGGACATATATATTCTAAGTAGACCGCTAGAGTTATGAAATTATTGAGTGGAATCAGAGTAGATTAATCCATGGGATACTGTTTGGAGTAATCTCATTATGTGAATTGGTTGGGACATAGGGAAATATTTTCAAATGTACCTCTAGAGAAACATTTCTTCCATGGAGCCACGTATTGGTTTTTCTTAAGATGTATCAATATTCTTGTAATCTGACATCCTTTTTTTAATCAACATATCGATAAATTGGTTGTCGGTATAATTTTTAAATCTATCTTATAATATTGATTCATTTAGTGATATATATTGAGTGATCTCTCCACATATATATATATATATATATTAATATCCATCCACGGAACACATTGATCACTTTATAGATGAATCCATAAACATAACTGACTCTGTTAATGATTCAAGATTGTGATAATTATCTAATGAGGGCATATTCAATTTTTCAATTCACATCTCATGACGATCATCCAATATGAGAGTAAGAATTACCACCTTATATATACTGAGAAATAGTAAGTAAAATAAGGTCTGGATTATGATTTTTTTAGGCTTAACATGATTTTCACATTCTAGTGTCAGAGGCCATTATTGTTATAATGAGCTAGATCACCTAGTATATGGAGGATTTTATTGTGTTTATTATCCCATTCATCATTCCCATTCAAATACTAATAGTTCAAATTGTTATAATGGATTCTAGTATTTTCAGAAGAGCAGTATGGTGTTGGTGGAGCCTAGTTATGAAGACTCATGTTGAGGTGAATCTCACATGCTCCATCATCCATCTACTATTTCATGTGGTTTATTAACCCTTTTGATTATGATTAGTTCATATACAAGAGCTAATATGAATGAAAAAGTATAGTATGACCATGTTTTAGTATTTAATGATGTTCGATGAAAATACATGATACTCCCTTATCATGGTGTGTAATTGATACTTCTAGGTGAAAAATATATTAGTAGGTTATCCTTATATACATCTTACAGTAGTTTGGTATGCCTATGTATTCCCTCTATTCTTGAGTACTAGAGAGCGATCAGGTGAAATATATATTACTTTTATAGGGCTATGAGGAAGTTGAAGTGGATATTGATTATAGAACGGATGAGTTGTCTAAAGTAGCTTGAAAGCACCCTTCCATGAGGTCATGTCTTATGAGACCTCCCTATGGTTTAAATCAATCATTCAGTACAATAACGCTATTCTTTTCGTTTGTTATGAATCCTTTTAACACTCAATTTTACCCCATATGGTATTCTTATTATTTATTAAACTATAAATAAATTCATTTGGGAGGGTCATATATTCCATGGGTAATAATGTATATGAAGATGTGTGTTGGAATGAGGATTAATATATGGTTTTTAATTAGAATAAACAAAATATATTAAATACATAGAATGCAATGGCATGGAAAGTAAAATTTACATTGTTTAATGAAATTTTACCAAATTTAAATCCAAATATTTACAAGACATATAGAACATTAACACATCATCAAAATGATGGGGTACTGTTTTTAGTGGGTGGAACCCGTTTTCATTATTTCCCACCAATCATTATATTTATTCGTCTACATAGTTGGAGATCTATCATTGAGTTACCCTCACAACTGATGCTATGATTTTATCTCATTTCACCATCCATAATCCTTTTTATGATACATATGTCACGTTGGATAGCCTCCAGTATGTGCTTCACTTATTAGGATATATTCATCATTTATAATTCTACTAGTGATAATATATGGATACAAGATCATGTGCATGATTTTTAGAATATTTATAAATTTTTCCATTTTTTTGATTTAGGGAAATCAAAGAGATAATATTGGATGGTGAGAGTACTGCAAGCGTATGATATCTGATATATGACATTTCCATAAATGTCTTGTCATTTTAAAAAATTCATTCATTGTATGCATGTTAATTTCACCAATAATATCATAATAAAATAAATTTTCATTCTCAGAATAAATTTATTGTATTATAGCACCCTTTATATACATGAACATCATGTTATTGGAGTTCAGGATTGAAAAAATAGTTTCCCAATGTAGAATGTGATCTCTGTTATATTTTTAGTGGATTTTTATGATTCAATGAACCCATATTCTGGTGTTCTAAAACCTAAAAAAGAAACTTTATGTGCTCTTATATAATTATTAGATACATAATTGACAAAATGGCTAGCAAATAAATAATTATCACTTGAGAATTATATGGAATGTGTTCTCATTATTTAATGATACACCAAAATGTAAAATATAAATTATATTTATAAAAAATAATTTTCACTAGTTAATAATATTATAATTGTTTATCGATGAAAGTCCATAAAACACATTTTCATGATTATAAAAGGAAATGGAATGAACTCAACAATTGAATATGGAATCATGTAATAAATGGTTGATTGTCCTTGATATATTTTATCACATTAATAAATGGTAATATAATGAACCAATTGAATTATTAAAAAGAATGCCTATTAGTTTTCCATCATTAATGATTTAAAATGTATTATGTAAGAGGTTATTATTATATACGGACCTTGTTATGTTGATAGGAATGATCAGATATCATCAAGACATGGATTCCTTAAGGAAGGCCTTGAGAACTCAGAGGATGCTATTCTAATATAAGGATCCCATTAGTAACAAAAATACAAACATTTGACGATGGTAATTATCTACTAATGTATTCATGGAATGATTCCATAAGATAACTTAATTTCCTTTTTTGAAAGATTGTTCCTCACATATACTCTTGAGAACCAGATCTGTGTCTTTATATGTGTGAAAAGGTAGATTGAACCCATTTGGCTCCGTCATGATTATCCCGTGAATACCGTGTATGGGATCCCTAGACACGACTATAATCATTTACAGTTTAAAACTCTAGTCATGACCCATATATTAAACAGAAACTTTTTTCCTGATTTCATGAATTATTAATATGAGTTAGAAGAACAATGAGGTCAACGATTCCATATTGTCACATTGGATCATATTTCATTATTATTATAATCCATTCTCATGTTTTAACACATTCACTTGATTTGTCGTTACAATTGAATATTAAAAAATTAGTTAAATGATTTCATTTTTAGAAAAATTACCATCTAAGGGTGATGTTTGAATGAGTTATTATTTTGTCATGGATTTATATTTATATATACATGGAAACTGCTATTTTATATTTATATATTGGATTGTATAAATTCCATTAGTGGTATCCCACTAATATGTATCTCGAACCCTATGTGTGCCTTTGTTGGTACATATATGTATTATATGTATGTGGGTGTTCATAAGAAAATCATCCCTCTTTTGACACACGACATGCTTAATTTTATAGGATATATCACGGTAGATGATGACTAGGGCAATGGTCGGGTTGTTTGGAATATTTTTTGGTTTATTTTGTATATTATGTATTTCATTATTCCATATATACCATATTTAATGAATTTTTGAGACTTCTATTTATATAATCATATTTTTATATGACATTTCTAATATTATGAGAATGTATTGTTAATGGATTATTATGCAATATTCAACCTCACATTTTATCTTTTCATTATTATGATAATAATGTTTCATCCATTGTTCATTATTACATATCCACTATTCTTAGATCTATTATGAGGGCCCAATATCCCCACAAACACACCCTGGGATCATGTTACAACATGACAAAGTCTAGTGTATGGGGGGAATGATCAACTATATTCTTCCCACCAGCTCGAGGCAGCTGTTGAGTGGCTTCAAGGTTGTGACATCAAAACTATGTTTAGAGTTGTTTTATATTTATTTTACATAATATTTTTTAAATATAGACAAGATATTAGGAGCCTGAAGGGTATTGGTTATAATCCATCCATAGGATTTTATAACACATAATCAGGGTAAGTACCAAGTTTCCTTGTAGTGGAAAAATTGTTATTCATTTTTTTCCATTATTAAAGTAGATATAATTTCACAATTATGGGATAAACATGAATGTGGTATTTGATATGATATATTGATATTTACCATGTACTTGTATGAAATGGGTCATCTTTACAAGCCTTATTAGTGGTAGTACAATTCATATTCCATACATATGTCACGACATATAGTAGAATTCCAAAAATTTAATTCATTTTGTTCCCTAAAATTGTTGATTTATCAATGTTTGTTATATATTAATGTTTTTATAATATATTCTCTATGGTATGGAATTTTGTATTCAAAAAGGAACCATAAATATACTTAGTATTTTCCCATATAAATAGATGGTGACATCATAAATAGATTATTTCTAACCATATCATCAATGTATCTCTACTTACATGATATTTTCATTGGTTACTATTGAGTGAATACGAAATAAAATTTACGATGTGTAAGATCCCTCATGATTTGGAAAGGGAAATTAACTAAATCAAGACATCATATATTACCCATTATATTCAAAGACAAAATATAGGTGTTGTTGATTAAATTTAGTGGGTATCACATTTAGTTATAAATTGTATGGGACATTTGTAGCTGTGAATGATGATCAAATTAATAAAATCATAAAATATGTATAGAATCAAATTCAAAAATCAAATATAAATCATTTCTTAGAAAATGAAATGTTTTATAGTAAATTAGGAGGAAAAGTGTAGTTGACCTTTCACAAACTAAAACCCCTTAAAATTGAATGCAAACATTTAATTATAATACCATATCCTTCTATGAGGTTAATTGGGGTAGTATAACTAGGTTAGTGATCTATTTCTCCTTATTATGGGCTTCCTCTAGTGCTTATTACTATTTTAAAATCATGTTCCAATATTTTTTCATGGAATCTATAGAGAAATTAAACTGTGTTATCCTCCATCCATGCACCATAATGGTGGTGATGACCATGCTCTAGTGGTGGTGGGAATTATTTCACTAGTAGTTCCTCTAGATATCGCATAGGGGCACTTCCTGCTAATCTAAAAGTAGGCACTAAACTCAATTTAGAGAGGGGATTATATGTATAATGAAATCTATGTGGGGTTATTCTTAAACTATACCTTTTTATATTATCTAGCTCATGAGGTCCAATAGCATTATTGTCTAAAATTATATTCAAATGGAAATCTATTGCCTCCTGAGTCTTAGACTGAGGAAATTGTCTTTATCTTCGAGAATCTGTATATTCCTCTATAGAGTAGGCTCAATATTTCTTCTTGCATTCTTCACAATTCCACCAAAAGATAGAGGGTTGTGATTAAACATGATTTTCATCATCAGGGAATGGTTTGGGGATAATTTCATATTACCTCCTACACTATCTTTTTCCCTCAGATACCGAGATCTAATAGAGACAATGATTTCACACCATTATAGTTGGGCTGAATGTTTTTAGGGACTTGAAGATTCGATTCACCGAAGGTATGTAATCAGTGTATCAAATTATAATTACACTAAAAATTATAGCACCGGTAGGGGTCGATCCACAGGGAACTTTAAGAGGTTACTCTAATCCTGTTTCAAATTTGTTTGTATATTTATATCAGTAAAGGCTGGTGAATTTTAGAAACTATTTTCTTTGGTTTATTTTAGGTACAAAAAGAACAATTGGTTTTTAAGTTTAATTTATCAATTTAATTTCTAGAATGAAATAATAGATGATAAAATTGGTTTTGATGCAAATAAGAATAAGAATGCGTTGGGGTTATTGATGTGTGATAAGTTGATTATTAAGTTAAATTTCATGAGGTTGTGTTGTTCATGATAATCCAACACTCAGGATTACAATTTATAATTAAGTATGATTGGTCCAGATCAGTTAATATTAAGATCTAAACTAGCCAACTCCTTTGTCTTGTAGTTTTTTTTTTAAAAGATCATTTTTTTGGCTTAGTCCATTTTTAGATGACGAATCCTTTCAATGGTCATGAAATTATTCATCATTATTCTTTTTTGAATCCATGATGATTCATTCCTTGGTCATGTACAGAATTTTCTGTGATAATATGAAGTGATTTAAGAATAATATGAATAGATTGTAAGAAAAACACATTCACAGCAACATAATTCAAATTACAACTTTATCAGTCTTCACAACCCCACCACACTGGTTTTTTAGTTACACATATTGAAAACGAAAAACACAAAATTATTTTTACCTGATGAAATCATGTTTGTAATTTTGAGGTAAAAATGATTCTTCGGTAGAAGAACGGTGGTATCACGATGGTAGAGCGTCTCTCCTTCAGAACTTCATCCCTTGTTCTCCACACCACACCTCAATCTCCACTTCTCAACTTCTTATTGTAGAGGCCAAGGCCTCTTTTTATAGGAAAAATAAGTACACAACAATTATAGAAAGTACACGCCATGTACTTCTGTCAACGCACTTTTGGCTTCCTTTTCACCAATGTTAGGCGGCCTAACACGCCGTCATTGGCTTTGAACATGGCCCCTTCTTCTAGGTGAGTGTACATGGCATGTAGTGCCGCCATACACAACATGTAGAATCAAAATTTGGCCCCCATCCTTTTCTATAATAGTAGACATGGCGTGTAGAAATAGAACATGAAGTGTCTCCTTTAGTGGCCACTTGGGCGTATAGACTCTTCTCAGCCACCAAACCCTTCTAGAATGACGTACACGGTGTATACCGTCGCCCACACGTCATTTAGTCTCTGGCTGGTGACTTGGGCCTATACTCCCCCCTTTGATCTGTGTCCCTGTCTTAAGGTACACAGCGTGTGAAAATATACACACCATGTAGTTTCAAAAATTTCACGGACTCCCTGTGATTTTGTGTATTTTGATATAAAACTCCTGAAAATAGACATGGGTACCAAAATCAAAGTATTTTCCCTCTAAGAAGTAAGTATTTGGTGAAAAAATGTTTTTATTGTTAATAATGTGTTATGATAATGCATACACAAATTGAGTGTATCAAACTCCCTCATACTTAGTCCTTTTATTTCCCTCAAGAAAATCTCAACATCAAATTATTATACTCTATACTTTAAAAGGAAGGACTTCAGTTAACCATAATTGTAAATAATAAGTTACAGGAGAAAATTACAAAATGAATACACACCATTTTTAATTCTGATGATATTCTAATCATGCCTCATATATAATTCAATTAACTATTGTCATCCTCTTCTAACACATGTTTCAACCTTTCAAAAACGAGCAAGCCACATGATGAGGTACCTCACCAATAAATAACTCAACACTTGAGAATTAATTTTTTAAATAAAAAGTTTTTCTCTATCAAATAAATATACACTCTATCCATAGGTTTTCACGAATTAATAGTTCTCCACTTTATAAAATTTAATGTACCAAAATCATGCGGGCTTTCCGAATAGTATCAAATGTTTTTGTGGCTAATGGTTGGTAGGTAAAGATGTGAGAAATAATCCTGAGGATTGAAAAAGGAGGCTAAATTCTTAAATAACAATGATTGATATTCAAAATTAAACTCAATGTAAAAATTTCATCAACAATCTTAATCAATCAATATCATCACCACCATCTCCTTTAGCTGAGTAGGAGTCACAAACGAGCAAGTGTGTATAAGTTCCCTCTGTTTGTACCGTTTTTTTTTTCACAAAGGAAACCCTTATGAATTTCCAAATTAGAGTTTTAGAACTCTTTTTTGCCCCAAATCATCAAGAGGCACTCCCCCATATTTTATTTCATGAGAATTCATGATTTTAAACCATGTGATTTAAATCCCTTATTTTGAGATCAAGTAAATAATCATGCAAAATAATAAAAGAATTAGGGTAGGAAGAGAAATAAGATTGTAATAGGTCATCAAATTAAGGATATTCATGGAATCAATGGCATTTACGAAGATCATATGTAGGTTAGGCTCATGAAAAAGGGGTTACCAATCTTATGCCTAAATCATTTTAATGTAATTCAATAATTCTTCATATTTTGAAAATAAAAACATGAAAATTCTGGTAGTTATGTATATTCTATGAATCTCTCAAGAAAGAGGTTATTAAAAAGAATATGAAAAAAGGGTTTAGAATACCACTTATGAATGGGAATAAATAAGATACAATCAGGTCATGACTTGAAAATAATTGATTATTCAAATCGATGTAATTATCCTCAGATTACATGTTCTAATTTAAATTATATCAGGAGTCAATTTAAAATAGTTAAGAATCAAGATAAGCATGCAAATTTTTGAAAATTTTCTGCTTTCAGTTTTATTATTTAAAAATTTAATTAACCAAAATATCATTACATTTTAAAAATATATCTTCTAAAAATGATGTCTCCTAGAATGATGATAAGGTTGAAGACTAAAGTGGTTGAGAGATATGCCCCCTATACATAAGAGTGCACGTGGTCCACCAAGTGACCAAAAAGAGAAACATGGTAAGGTGGGGACTCAATAGTGGACCAGACCGAGGGGATGTAATGAATGTAGTAATATAAATAAAGAAAATAAAATAATGGAAAAAGAATACGCCCCTCAGGTCTAGGTGAATAGAAACGGTAGGTGGTGGAAAATAGAAGCCTAAAATGTGTCAGGGTACCATTTGATGGTGGGAGAAAGAAAACTTGGAAAGCATACAAAGAATACACAAGGATGAGAGAATACACAAGGATGAGAGAGAAAAAAATTTATATATACATTGAAAAGAATATGTCCCAAAACCAATCATGGAGTCGCCTCAGAAGAGGCATCATTTAGTACAGAATCGACTTGAAGAGATGGTGCACGAGCCACGGAAGCGGGAGGTGCGGACCCGGCGGCGGGATGGGAAGCTAGAGATACAGGAGCGGCAGGCACCAATCTCGGTAAGGGAAGCCCAGCACCCTCCCTGGACTGGCAGTAGTGGTGTCAGCAGGAGAAGTATCAGTAGGGCCCACAGTAGATAGAATAACGGAAGTCGTGGCCATTGCCGTGAATGGAGGTGGAGCAGTAATAGAAGGGCTAGGTACCGAGGAAGGCACCAGGGGCAAAGAAATAACCAATTGCTGAACAATAAGGCCCAACAACTACTCTAGGTGGTCTTGGCGACTGTCTATATGAACCAAATACTCCCTAATACTATCCAGGTGGCCGGTGAGATGAACCAACTGTTGCTCCATCATGGCTAGGTGGCTGGAAAAGGCTAGATCAGTCGAGGGTGTAGGGTAGGTGGTGCTGGTGGTGGGACAGATGAAGGAAGCCAAGAAAAAGTGGGGTCAGTGGGAGGTAGATGAGGTGGAGAAGATGGAGGTGGTGGGGAAGGAGGAGCATGGGGATCTGCTGGGGCAGGAGGGTATGTGGGTGGAGGGGGACAATCCTGGACAAGTATGCAGGCACCACCCCTGCTTCTGGACCAATCCCATTCGAATGAGCATGAAATAGTCTATTAGTTGGGGAGAACCTAACATGTCATGGGGTATGGAAGGCTCGAAAACCCCATAGTTGTGGGGGAGGCGAGTGGCGTAAAACCCACCGTTTAGGTTGCCCTGATGGCTGGTAAACATAGAGTGGAAATAGGAGGTGGCTAGATAGAGGAGGTCCGTGTAGTCGTGCCAGATGACACAGGTAAGAAGTTCAATGTCACGGCCGGTCACAACCCTCATATCCTCATGGCGAGGGAAAAGGATGGCACTGAATCACCAGTGGGTGAAGCGAAGAATGGGGTCGGTGATAAGGGTGATCTTCTGGGATGTGGGGGAATACCGGCAGTGAGGCCCAGCGATCTTCCACCACATGGTAACGAGCTAAGAGCGCTCGGGTCGGGTAAAGGTAGAAACGAGGTGTGGGGTGATAGGATGGGGGTAGAAGCCACACCCTCGTCCAAACTCAGTCATGGAGAGGGAGAAACGTCGCCCGCCCATCCATAATCGAACCATGAGCATCGCATCAGCAGGTGTCTCCCGGTACTCAGCTCCATCAAACTCAAAAGGTGTCATGAACTCCAAAAATAAATCACCGAAGATAGGAGTGTTATCAAGGAATATAGCGAGCAGTGGAGTGTGTCCACGGATCTCATCCAAGTACTCCCAAATACAGAGCTGCTGCGGAAAACTGCTGTCAAGGTAGAGGCCACTCAACGGTATCAGCTGGCGAGAGAAGCGTCAGACCCTATCATGATCTAGATTGGTGACTGGGATGACCACACATGGGTTAGGAACACTAGAAGGTCTCGTTCCAGGTGTAGGTTCAGCAGAAGGAGTTATCTTTGTAGGAGGTGAAGGCTCGGTAAGTGATGCGGTAGATGTGGGACCAGCAGATGATGAAGATGGAGTAGGTAGAGTGGTAACTGGTGGACCAGAAATAGAGGTGCTCAGAGGTTGTGTGCTCGTAGGCGGAGGTACAGCCGTGCTAGGCCTGAACTCAGCTGGGGCTGTCAGTGGTGGAAAAATGTCCAATGTAGGGAGCTCGTAGATCGGTGTGTCTGGGTCTGTCTACGTTGGAGGTCGGAGACGAATTCCTAGAAAAATGGGCCCCTTTCCCTCATTGGTGGAGGCCGGCCGCTTCCCCCTGGAAGAATCGTGATCTTCCATATCCTGGAATAGAAAGAAAAAGTAAAAAAAAGAAAAAGAAAAGAATGAAAATAAAGAAAATGTGGGAAAACATGAAAAGAATAGTACACGATGTGTATATCCAGAGTACACGTGGTGTAGTGAAAAATGTAGAGGATCCTGTGTTCTCTAGAAAAACATGTCGAGAGAGTGGGAGGAGACAATGTAAAGTTACGCGGCATGTACCAACCATACATGCCATGTTCAGAGAATGTAGTGATGTTCATGTATTACAAACGACACGATCATGTTTTTATCAGTTCTAATAATAATGGACATGCCGTGTAGTGATCAGACATGGCGTGTCCTTTACTCAAGGAACATGGCCTTGTGGGGGCAAGACACGAGCCGACCAAAAGAAATAACAGACATGGTGTGTACCGAACACACACGTTGTGTACGTGAAAATGGTGTCTGAGGCGGTGTGAAAAATGATACCTGGCCATGACGAGGAAAGGTACATGGTGTATACCAAACATACACACCATGTATATTTTAATTTTGAATTATTTCATGTGTGGCCGTGTACAGAACTACACAGCATGTGACCTCTAGGTTACCTCCCAGGAAGCGCATTTGTTTTAGGTCGTTGGCTCGACCTTCTTACCTTAACATACGTGAGAGTTGTGGTGGAGATTTCTCCCATTGAATCCTCCATGGTATGGTAAATTTTTAGGCATTGGCCATTCACTATGAACAGTGATCATCTTCCTTTGGAATTTCCACCGCTCCATGAGGGAATAATCATATGATATGGAATGGTCCCAACAAGCTTGATTTGTGCTTTCCTAGGAATATACGAAGATGAGTGTTGAAGAGGAGTACCTGATCACAGGGTTGAAATGTTTTTCGTGAAATCATCCGGCCGTGAAGGGATTTCGTCCTCTCCTTATACAACTCTTCATTCTCATATGCTTTTCTTCTGATTTCATTGAGTTTCGACAGTTGGAACTTATGTCTCTCTACAGCTGCCTTCAGATCAAAATATACATATTCGACTGCCCAATATGCTTTGTGTTCCAACTCCACAGGATGATGACATGGTTTTCCATAGACGAGACTAAATAGTGACATCCCCAGTGGTGTCCTAAAAGAGGTGTGATAGGCCCACAATGTGTCGTCATGCTTTTTTGACCAGTCCTTCTGTGAGGTATTCACTATTTTCTCTAAAAAAAATTTGAGCTCACGGTTGGAGAACTCTACCTATTCACTTGATTGGGGATGGTGTGGTGTACCCATGTGATTCTTCACCCCATATTTTGACTGCACTCCTTTCATTAATGTGTTGTCAATGTGATTCCCTCTATCACTGATCAATACACGAGGAACACCGAACCTGCTGAAAATGTTCTTATTGAGAATTTTTTTGACCACCTTGGCTGTGTCATGTGTCGTAGCAGTGGCATCCACCCATTTGGAGACATAATAAATGCAGACGAAGATGTAGGTATCCCCGAAAGAAGGGAAAATGGTCCCATGAAGTCGATGCCCCACAAATCAAAAATCTCGACCTCCAGGATGGGGTGCTAGGGTATCTCAGCTCTACGTCCTATATTACCTGTACTTTTTCATGGATCACAAAGGGAAACGAAGGCTCGAGCATCGTTATGAATGGTGGGAAAGAAATACCAAGATTGCATAATCTTTGTTATGGTACGATCTGGTCCATGATGTCCTCCAACGGGTGAGGCATGATGGAATTATAGGTCCCCTTGGACCTCCGTCTATGGGATGCAGCATGGGATCATGTCGTCTCCACATGATCGGAATAGGAGTGGGTCTTCCCAGAAGTATTTCATAACATCGGAGATGAATCTTTTCTTCTACCGTAAGTAGAGGTCGGGATGGATGTCACCTGTAACTAAATAGTTAGCAATATCAGAAAACTAGAGCCTAGGGGACTCAATAATGGAAAAGAGATTCTCATGAGGAAAATCCTCCCTTATCTCTCGGTCCTCCTCTTTCTCCAAGTGCGGCAGCTCTAGATGGGATAGATGATCAGCAACCATGTTCTCACTCCCCTTCTTATCTCAGAACTCTAAATCAAATTTCTGTAATAGTAGGACCCATCAGATCAATCGGGGCTTTACATAGTTCTTTTTTAACAGGTACTTATGAGCTGCATGGTTAGTATAAACAATATCTTTAAATAACACATGGTAAGAATGAAACCTGTCTAAGGAGAATACTACTTCCAGAATCTCTTTCTATGTAGTGGTGTAGCTTAGTTGGGACTCATTTAGTGTCCTACTAGCATATTAGAAGGGTCGGAAGATTCGGTCCAGTAGCAGACCCGGGATAGCTCCCATCGCAGAGTCACTAGCATCGCACATCACTTCAAATTGTTCCTCCTAGTTGGGAGAAATTATCAATGTATCTTTGACCAGGCATTGCTTTAGATGCTAAAAATATGTGGTTCATGCCTCATTGAATTTGAAAATGGAATCCTTTGTCAGGAGATTTGTGAGAGGCTGGGTTATCTTTGAGAAATCGCGGACAAACCGCCTGTAAAAACCTACATGGCCCAGGAAGCTAAAGATGGCTCAAACAGAAGTTGGAATGGGAAGTCATGAAATGACTTCTAGTTTTTCCGGATCCACCACTATCCCCTTTGCTGAAATTATGTGCCCCAAAAATATACCACATTGCACCATAAAATGAAACTTTTCCCAGTTTAAAACTATGTTAATTTTTTCACATCACTCCAGTACAAGTTCTAGGTGCTACAAACAGGTGGGGAATGACTTCCTGTAAATGGAAAAAGAATCCATGAAGACCTCCAGGATTTGTTCCACCATGTCTTAGAAAATGGCCAGTATGGATCTCTGGAATGTGGCAGGAGTATTGCACATTCCAAAAGACATCCTACGGTAGGAAAGTGTTCTGTTTGGGAAATTCAAAGTGCACTTCTCTTGATCCTCTGGGAAAATGTAGATCTGATTATTTCCAGAGTAGCCATCGAGGAAGCAGTAATATTCATTCCCAGCTTGCCTTTCTAGCAGCTGATCCATGAAGGGCAAGGTAAAATGATCTTTCCTTATGGCATCGTTCAACTTCCTGTAATCTACACAGACTCTCCATCCGGTGACTGTAAGAGTAGGAATGATCTCATTCTTGTCGTTTGATACGACTGTGAGGTCTCCCTTCTTAGGGACCACATGCATTGTACTTACCAATGTGCTATCTGATATAGGGTAAATGATGCCTGCATATAAAATCTTGATAACCTCTTTCTTTACGACTTCCTTTATAGGAGGGTTCAGACGCCACTGGGGTTATCTAGATTGGTTTGCTCCTTCTTCGAGTAGCACCTTGTGGGTGAATATGGTAGGGTTGATACCCTTAAAATCTGCAACAGTCCATCCAATTTCTTGCTTTCTCTGCTTCAAAACTTGAAGAAGTGCATCCTCATGTTTTTATGATAGTGCTGAACTAAGTATAATGGGAACAGTATGATGATCCCCCAAATAACAATACTTCATGGATGGTGGGAGAGGTTTCAGTTCTAGTTATGGTGCCTTGAGAACCAAATATACCAGTGGTTGTACTTCTTACCTCTATAGGATGTCAGGAATGATAGCTCGTTGCCAATAGTGGTCGCCCTGGCCTTCGATGAATTTCAGGTCCTGTGGCGCCTCATTAGTGGGTATGTCTGAAAAAATCAAATCATCAGAAATTGAAGAACATACCAGATCATCTTCATGTCTTCTCATTTGTTCATCCATGGTAGTCACTGCATAGTATCCCTCATGTTCGGATAACGATTCTTGTTTTATGGACTTTTGAATGTTGTAGGAGATTCTTTCATCCCCTACTCAGAAAATCAACTCCCCCTAGAGAACGTCAATCAAAACAGTCCCTGTGGCTAGGAAAGGTCGTCCAAGTATTATATGTTCCTCCTGATCCACCTACATCTGTAGGATAAAAAAAATTTCTAGGAGGATCAACCATCCCACCTTTACGAGAACATCATCCAGCTACCCGTTTGGATATTTAATGGATCTGTCAGGAAGTTTAAGGGAGACTCGAGTAGGCTTCAGATCGCAGAGTCTGAGATTTTGGAAAACACCGAATGGCATGAGGTTGACACTGGCTCATAAGTCGCATAGAAATATTCCATATTCATAGGATCTAATTGTAAAAGGGATAGTAATGATACCTGGATTCTTGAGTTTCATACGAATGGAATGGTGTACGACCGCGTAGCACACCTTTGTTTGTATTATGGTGCCCAAATCCTCCATCTTCCTTTTATTTGAGAGGATTTCCTTCATGAATTTTTCCTATTTGGGCATTTGATTCAGGGCCTCTGTAAATGGGATGTTGATGTGTAGATTTCTAAATACCTCCATGAATATTCCAAATTGGTGATTCAGCGTCCTTTGCTTCATTCTCTCTAGAAAAGATAATACACACTCGAATGCATTGAGGATCCCATTTCATTTGATGGGTGGAGCCTCCGCTGATGGATTTTCAGATGAAGATGGGTCTGAAACTGTCCCTTTGTTGTCAGCAAGAAGTAAAGGTGCAGTTGAATTTTCTGGTTCCTACTGATGTAGATTCTTTCCACTTCGCAGTGTTATGGCATGGGCCTCCTCCTTCAGGTTCATCTCGGTGTTTCCTGGTAGTGTACCGGGATGCCTCCATGAGAGCTGATTTTCTAATTGGCCAATTAGGTTCTCGAGGCCTCGAATAGAACCATCTTGGTTCTGAAATCAGGTCTCAGCAGTAGAGATGAATTTCTTTAGAAGATCCTTTAACCTGGAGGTATTCTCTTTTTGAAGTGGATGTGCAGGTGGTGGTGGTGGTTGCTACATTGGTTGTTGTGGGTGAGGGTTTTGATACCCTTGCTGCAGGTAAGGGCCCTATTGGGGCTGTTTCTGCCGCTGGTACATGTTCTAATATGATGGTTGACTATTGTCGGGTGGTCACTAAGGCGGAGGATTCTGCTGCTATTGGCCCCATCATGTGTTCTAGTTATCTCGCCATGTGGGGATCTGGTATTGTTGATAAGGGTTCGACCCTCTGTTTTGAGCAACATAGCTCACTTTTCTCATTAAAGTGTTGACTGAAGGTCCCTGACATTCTCCCAAGATGTTGTTTTTACCATAATCATCGCATGTTGGAAGAATCGCCGCATGGATTTGAGGTGCGACCATGGGATTTAATGTGTCGATATTTTTGGATACTGCATCCAGGTGGACGACAAGCATGTTAGTAGCATCAATACTACACATACCTCATTTTTGGGTCCCCTCTTGGAATGCTACTGGAAGCTATTGGCAGACATATATTCCAGTAGTTCGAAATGTTCTTCGGGGTACTTTCGCATTTCTGTTCCTCCAGCAGCAGTATCCACCACGTACATGGTATTAGTTGAACAACTGCTGTAGAAGTTTTGGACTAGCATCCAGAGTGGATGTCTATGGTGTGGGTATTTATGTAACATCTCTTTTAAGCACTCCCATGATTTGTACAAGGATTACAAATCATGCTGCTGGAAGTTGTGGATCTCATTCCACAGGGTTACCATCTTTGAAGGTGGAAAATATTTGGATAGAAATGACTAGGCTAGCTCCTCCCAGGTGAGGATGGATCTTTGTGCTAGCCCTTTTATCTAGTTTTTCACCTTATCCTGTAGAGAGAAAGGGAACTGGAAAAGATGGATGACATCCTGAGAAATGACATGGTACCTGAATGAATAGCAGATCTCAAAAAATTTGGAGAGATGGGCATTCGGGTCTTCACTGGTCAGGCCCTAGAATTGTACAGTGTTCTAGATCAGCTGTATGATAGCTGGCAGGATCTCGAAGTTCTAGGCCTTAACCGGAGGATGAACGACACTGGTATCAGCTCCGTGGATCGATGGTACCCCATACTCCATGAGAGTACGACGTGGAGGTGGCTGATGAGGAGGGAGAATCAGCAGGTACTGTTGGTCCTATGGGGCGTACTATGGCCCCTGACCTTGGTTGAAATATGGCATACACTCTGGTTGGAATTTCTGGAGCTGCGGCTGGCCATAAGGTGGTGCAAGAGGAGCCTGCCGGTTCTGGTTGTCATCCGGACTTAACTGTTGTCCAGCTCCATGGACAACAGCTAGATTTCCTTCCTTGTTCTGTGTCGTGGGGTTATTTTGATTTTCTTCATCCATGAGTGTTCGTTGGCACCTCAAGAATGTTCGTTCGATCTCTGGGTCAGTTGGGAACAACCTTGATGACTCAGTGTTCTAGGAACATGTGAGGTGGCTGCTCATACACTTATGGAACTGCACAAAACAAAACAAACTACCAAGCGTAAATGAGTAAAATGAAGGATAAAAAGAAATATTATTATAAAATATATTTTGGTGATTTTTTGAGATTGTTGATCAATATATTATAAATAATAAAAACATGAGATGATCTGATAGTACAAGACACATAGGTTCGATGGTGAGTTAGGGTAGTATACCTTTTCGTATTATGATCCGTAACCTAAGGTTATGTGTCATAGTAGTAGAGAAAAATATATCTATACATGAAGATCTACTCTAATTCATCAGTTTTGATGAAAGGGGAATCTCATCCTCAGTGTGGTAGGTACCCTGTCGAGTTATAATATGGTTGTCATGTTGGTTACCATTGGAAATTATATCTGGCCATTCCACCTTCTTCCAGTAGAATTGGATCCTCACCAACTTCACCTTTAGGGGCATGATCAGTTATTTCATGTATGGTATAGAGTTAGTGTATCAACAAAATGAAATTACAATGACGAGGTCATTCCCATGGTAAAATATATTTTCTTTTTAGTACAACCATATTGGACCGGCTATGGGTAGTACATTTGAATCATAAAGAAGTGGATAAAGCATTTTGTAAGACATATAGTTGATACTTGAGGATCATTGTTCTGTACCATAGAAATTATGAGGTAATATTCTAGTAAATTCAATAATTATGTCTACTTTATTCCATAAAAGTGATTATCCCACTATTAACAATTTATTGGATATGGAATTTATTAGGATGTAAATTCAGTACTTCTTTTATTTGATAACCCCATATAAAAAATTGGGTGTACGGTCTATGGGTACATTCCAATGCAGGGACTAACTCATGATGTAAGATGTTACCAATTGTTATGATAAATATTCATACTATAAATATATGACTTCATGTCTTTCTAAGAATACTCTAGATGGTTCTATATTATGACAATATGGATTTTTATCATCCTAGGGTTTCATTAACCTCAATAGAGGGAATTATTTTTCTCATAAAAGTTGAGTGGAAATTAGAGGAAATTTGAGCAGGACCAAATCATAATGGTTTAACTGGAGTAGTTACCTAGATTAATATTCATTTCATGGAGGATACAAGGGTATATATGATAGAAATTCCTATCATGGGACATTATATCAAAGATGATTTTCCTATCAATTTTTCATCCTTACCTCAAGAGAGAGTGGTAGATGATGCATTTCATATTATTATAGGGGAAGCTCGAGTGTTAAATCCTCCTTAGAGGGCGACATCAATAGATCTATAGAATCTCAACATATAGTTAGAGGATTTAGAAGAAACATTTTTAAATACTTGTACATCTTCATGGGGTTCAAATATGTTTTTCTCCATGTAATAGGATGAGAACCTCATGCTAGGTGTGGATTACCCATAGTTGAACTAGATTATGGTTATGAACAGATAGCCACATCTTCTTATAAAAGGTATCATTGACCAGTTCTATGGAGGCACAATATTTTTTATGATTGACCTAAGATTGGGTTATCATTAGGTGTGAGTTATGCCTTAAATTATATTATGTATGTCATTTAGATGTCTTCAAGATTTTTATGAGTATCTGTCTATTCTATTTATTCTTATAATGGTTCCCAATATTTACATGGCTATGATGAATATGGTTTTCCATGATCTATATAGATACCTTTATCTTGGTCTTTCTGGACAACACCTTGGTGTATTCTCATACTCGAAGATACCATGCTATACATCTTGAATTTTTTTTCAAATACACAAAGGGTGCATAGAATTTATACTAATATTTCAATGTTCCAAATTTGGAACAAAAATTATTACTTTTTATTTTATATCATCATAGAATTTTGAGTATCATTTGACCTAGATAATGTGAATGATGTTGTGTCCAGGGAGAAACCTAAAAAATGTGTATGATAAGTGGATATTCATTAGTATATATAGATATTTACAGAATTTTATATAGTAATTATTAGACCTTGATTCAACTATTAACTATATTAAAAATAAGTGACAAATGTTTTTGTGTTCAGAATCAAGCTAAAAGATGATTGAAGAATGTAAAGGATGGCTTACATCAGAACTGATTATAATTCATCCAAATCCATGGTGTTGCTTTTTAAAAAATCACTAATGTAGTAGTAATTTGAAAAGGTGTAGTGGTAATATGTAATTATATAATTATTGAATATTAGTATCTCTATTTGAGCCCTTGTTAGGATAATTACAAGTTGCATGACATTGAGACTGAAATGTTTTCCATGTCTTCTGCTACTGGAGTCACTATGTGATGAGAGACCACATTTTGGTGAATACAAACACCATGATTCATGAATTTAACATTTATTAAGGTATAATAAAATAAAAAATAGTAAATATGGGGTGAATAATTATAGTATTATGTTTTTTAACTTTATAATATTCATATAATGGGAAATTTAGTTTGTTATGCACTGAGTCGTAAGACTCAAGAACGTGATGTTCAGTATACCATGATGAATGGTAATTTATGAACATATTTTTAGAGCATTAGGTGAATTTTCCAGAGAGTCAACAATTTCCTTTTTCTTATAAAATTGTTTTATACCTCTTCCATCCAGTATTTTTTGAAGACAATTCAGTTCATAGATCGTTAAGGCGTGGTACATTAGGGGTGTATTTATAGTGAGGACCTACCTTCAGATTTGTCTATAGATGGAGAAAATATCACATGCCTTCATAGAAATATTTGGGTTCCTATTTAAATGAGAGAGGAATTGATGAAAAAGACCTACACTTAGGAGTGGTATGTTCATCAAAGCATTACGAGGATATATAATGATATGCAATGAAAATATTTTTGACCTGGAAAGACATGTCAGATCATGGGTTTTATTACATGGTGTTCAATACATTATTATATTATGGTATAGAATAAGAAACCTTATTTCTTGTAACATATATTTCCAGTCTAGGAATGGAAATTGTATTATGTTTCTATGGATTTGAATATGGTTTAGTAAAGCATCCTCTTGATAGAAATGCAGTATGGGTTGTCATGGAAAAAATTATGAATGTATCCCACTTCCATCTAATCTAATAGAAATTCAATATTGATTATATTGGAATATTGATTATCTATGAGATAATATAGACATGTGAGTTCCCTCGTGAAATCATTTCATAAAGGGATTCTCATTTTACATTGATGCTATGGTCAATGATTCAAAAAGATATGGGAACACAGGTGATTTCAAGCATAATTTTTAACCCCCAGACTGATGTTCTATCAGAATAGATGATATATGTGTTATATAAAATACTCTGACCATACATCCTTAATTTTGTTGGTTCTTTAGGGAAGAATATATATCTCATCAGTTCCTCCAAAAATAATAGCTATAACAAGATGATTTGTATAGCTCTATATGATGTCTTTTATATGAGGTCATTCCATTCACCCCTATGATGGTTCGAGGCAGGATAAGCAGTGTTACTAGATCTTTAGCTCATATCTAATACATTGTAAAATGTTCTACTGGATTTGAAATCAAATTTATAATACTCGATCTAGACATGAATCTTAGGTCGTTCACCAAAGATGACCTCTAGAGTATGAGGTTGGGTATCATGTTTTCTTGTGGGTATCACCATGACATGGGAATAGATGGATACTGAGGGAAGGGATGTTTTCACCTTGTTAGGTCAAGAAGTTGGTGATCTGATATAATGGAACGTTATTATCCTATTAGTTTATATTAAATTAGAGGCACTATGACATGCATTACATCCTCAATGTTTCAATGCTTCATTGTTCTCATTACGACCTATCTCACACTTTTGATCATGAAGTGGTTGAGTAAGATGTTGATGCTTCATATGAGGAGTATCCAATATGAATAAATAAAAGGATCATGATGTTTCTCTAAGGATGATATATCCTTTTAGAACTAGTGCAATGGGATCATGTTCGTGTTTATGATATGACTTTGGAGTAGGAGGCTAATGAACATACTCAGTGGCCGATGTTATTCTATGAAATCATTTCTCTATTCCCGGTGGAGGAATCAAGGACCTATTTTATTAAGGGATAATACTGTCCGAACCTATATTTTTACGTTAAGTATGGATCCTATTAATTTTAAATTGAACACATTTTTATCAACCACATATGGCTCAATCCCACGAACCATGCCATAGGGGATGTAAATCTTCCCCTGGGGATAGAGGAGTAGGGTGACGTAAGTTAGACGGTCACCAAATACATGAAATTTATTTAGATAACATGACATGTATTCAATACATGACATGTAATGTGCTGGGAAGACCAATTTCAATCAGGTAATAGTCTTTTCATAAATGGTAAATCTTGAGATTTAAATGACATGTAAAGTATTAAAACGTCATGTTAATTCTATGGTTGGGTTATTAAAGAGGAAAACAACCTTTATTTCACTCACCATATTCTATTTTTATTCTTATTCATAGTAGAATATCTCCTTCAATCTCCCTTCAATTAATATGTAGGAGTTTCTCCATTTTCCCTATCCAACCATTGATTTAAGATCCTTAAATTACATTATATATACACCGACAAGTTCCTTACCTTTTAGGCATTGATCATTATTTGCACTTCTCTAAATGAATCTATTTTAATGTAAGATCACATGAAATATTTTGAGGGTGTTCATGTGTTCTATAATTTTCTTCTGATCCTGGAAAAACTAAGAGTTTATAATGGAAGAGGAGTGTAATACTGACCTAAGTTATGGGGCCTATAAATTTCCCCTAAATGTCCCTTGATTTATTATATTTTTTTAGTTGTGTGCATGCTTCTTTTTCTAATATTTTCATATTTAATTCATTTTTAAATCTTCTAATATGTATTCTTGTATTCTAAATCTCGTTCAATACTAGATCATAATTATTTAGGAGTTTGGATCCTCCACATGGTTTGTAATAAGTAGGATGTTATATCATGTTTGATATTAGTATGTTTTTATGATTTCATACACCACCATTTTCATGTTCTAGAAATTATTCTTGATTATGTATTTTTATTCTATAATTAATATATGTTTAAATATTTAAATTGAATAATCATGTATTGATATCAATTGACCCTTATAACATATGTGATCCAAATAATTAATGAATCTTTAAAATTTTCAATGAATAATTTATTTATAGATATCAATTGTCCTAGTTAATTATGAATGAATTTCTTATGGATTCATGTACATATATCATTTTTTCATGCTTAAGAATTGTAAATGAATAAACCCAATAATAGAATACTGAATCAATGTAGTAATTGTTTTCATGTCCATGATATACCTCATCACATTAATGAAAGGTAACAGAATGAACCAAATGATTTATTAAATGGAATGAGTACTTAATTACCTTAAATGTAGAATGAAAAATAATTTTATGTATTGTTCATATTTCATATGGAAATTTTTATCATTATAGGAATTTTCAGACATGATCCAACCTTTGATTCCAAAGGGAATGACTTGTGAAATAAGATGATGATATTCAGATTCAAGGAGATGATTTCTAAAGGGGATATATACCATGGAACATAGTTTTTAAATACTAGAGGATTCATGTAATGATTCCACAGTACCCCTTAACTATCTATCTGTATATTTTGATGCCTTATGTATACTCCCTGGATACATATTGATGTTTCTAAAAACATGGCCCCTAGATTTACCCCACTGGTCCTACTCATTCTTAGTCCCTGATTACCTTGAATTATATCCTTGGAATCTATTAGAATAATCCATAGTGGAATTCGTTTTTGTCCCCTTGGATTACACTCAAGACACTTTTTCTAGATAGCATGAGTTAATACAAAGAGTTGGATTACCCATGCGGATAATGATGTTTTGGTTTAAACATGGATCATCTTTCATCATCATTATGATCTATTTTAGTTTTATTAAAACATTCACATTAATAATTAATATTACCGAAACAAATTAATTAATTAAATGATATCATGTCTAAATACATTACCAGTTAATGCTGAATTAAGAATGTATTATTATTTTGGAATTTCATTACATAAATATTTACCTACACAATATCTTTTTATATTCACATATTAGATTGTATAGAATCTGTTTGTGGTGGAATATTGTGATTTACCCCACACCGAATCCATGAATCATTCGGTACATAGTAAGATTATATATATAAAGGTATTGATAAATTGAAGTGTCCTACTTTGGATACATGACATTATTACATTATTTGGATGGATCATGACTAAAAATGTATGGACTGATGCTCAATATTCTTGCATTGATTTTGGGTTTCTATATCAAGTAATATCTGCATCAATTTAAGTATGTTTTTATATATGTTAATAAAAATTTCACAACATCATCATCATTTTTATATGGTATAAGTTTTTTTTGAGTTGATTATATCAAGGGATGTTTATTTTATATTAAGATTCTGTTTTACTTCATTCATTATTATAATTTCTACTATTGTCATCCACCAATTAATATTGAATATATATTGTGAAATAATATGATACGAAAAAATAGCCTACCCATAGACAGGTCATAGGCCCTCAATGTTAGTCAGAAGCCTCTGACATATGTGGAGGATTTCTTGAGGCTGTGTGGCACACCAATTTAGAAAAATCGTTTATTCTCTTCAAGGATTAGATTTCACACACACACATTCTACACAAAGTTTGTACATTGTACATTTTCATAAATGAGAGTGCATGAGATATGCATTTGATGAGATTGGTCACATGGAATGTGAATACCGAACCTAACATACCAATGTGGGAAAGAAGATAACTGATTTACCACCATGGAAAATGTAGAACAGTGATTAGGATTTCCCTTTGCATGGACACAATGGCCCAAGTATGGAATTTATAAAATTAGAGATGGTATAACACTAGGGGGAAGAGTTTATATGGAGGGAAAACATTTTATCAACATCCAACACCCCAATATGGTTGATGATGCTAGGCATAGAGAGTTGATAGTCAGGGATGTGGGTAGTTACAATACACAGTTTCTTTTGAACATATTTCTCACAAGATGATATGAGGTATGCTATTCTATTATTTTATAATTATTCTTGTACATTTACAAAGATTAGCATCATTCCATTATTTATATAACCACAATGTGTGTTCTCAATAAACCCATTTGAACATTATCCCAAAAAAATATTCTAGAGATTATGACTATGTGGGATTCTTCAATATTTCTTATATTATCTCAGTGGTTATTGTATCTTGGTGGAATGAGTTTCTTATAGTACATAATAGTTATCATGATAAGACATTATTTGGTATTCTTATGAATTGAATGGTTTTATATTGTTCATTATTATATTGACTATAACCCTATAATGGTTAGATGTATATAGATATATGTGATGACATTATCTTTTTTGGGTTTGATATATTTCATGGCAGAGTGAGTAGGCCTTGCGAGGATGATGTTGCTACCCATCACCCACAAGTTACTGAGTTTCACTCTTGTAATATCATTATATTCATTTATTTTTATTCCCTATGTTGTGTAATACTATATGGATGTCTTCCTTGAAAACATTTTAATACTACATTTTATGTGAGAAATGGATTATTTTATAAACGAACACCCTTAGACCATAAAGATATTCAATGTACTGTGATATATGGAATCTACTCATATCCTGCAGATTAGGGTGCAGAAGGAGGACCATTACGAATTTTTTTTGACCTTGATTGTTCCCCTATTATTAAACTTTTTTTAAAAAAAATATATGTTATATATATCATATTTTTGTTTACTATCATAACTAGAACCTAGTAACAATAATGAACAAGTACCCCCTTCCGAGGATTTATGACCACATTGACATGTATTGAGGAGTGAGTTGGATCTAAGAGAACAATATCATGTCTGGATACAACCAATTGAGTGTTTAATATGATTTTATTTTGTATATTACATTCCATTGTCACTATGGAAAAAATTATTTCATGGTTTTTCCTTTTTTTATGATGAATTACCCAACTATTATTACTGAATTCATGAACAGGAAATTCAAGACATATAAGGAATGACTTCAGTTTGTCATTAATTATGAAGAAATTATTTAATCTATTTCATAGAGAGAAAATTCATTGAATTTATGGAACATCCTTGATATACATCAAGAGAACCATATTATTTGTAGGTTTATGATTTATTTTTGTATTTATGTGGTCCACATTTTGATTCTTGTTAATCATGATAATAGAATTGTTGTGGACCTGTTCAATATTGATGTAGTTATCAAACAATACCTGGCTATGATAATTTCATTAGTTTATAGTTTTCTAGAATTTCTGAATTAATATAATAGGTTTTTGGTATATTTATCCATAATTGAATCCACCTCGATCACCAAGACATTGAGAGGTTATCAATTTTCATAGAATGAACACTGATAGAGAGACTTCATGTAGTAGAGGATGTGGTTGAGAAGTTACCTGTTGTTGAGACTAATGGTGGAGGTTGTGGAGTACATAGTGTAATGAGATTCCTCTAGGGCTCAGCTCAGCTAGGTGTTGAGGAATAGTAGGAAAACAATTATAAAAGGGTCAATGATTTTTTGACCCCATAAAAAGACCAATTTTACTCACAACCTTGATTTGGATGTTGTAGAATTAAATGAAAATATTTCTAGGTAATATCTTCTAGGATATATCTTTGTTGTTTACTCATACTATAGACATATCGCGTATATAATCACATAGATAAATCTAAATTGGTGATAATGATTGTGGTTGGAATTATAATTGGGAAATGACTACGAGACATACTATACACCTAGGAAGGAGAATATAGTGGCATATACCTTAAGTTTTAAGTCCCTTTCTCCCTAGTTTTAGAATCCATATAACCTAACAACTTCATTACTACTGATCCTATTGGAGGATGGGTTAATCATATTTTTTTATGGTGTTTAAATATCTACCTCTTTAACATATAATGGAGACCTAATTAATACATATTTTTGAGAGGTACATTATTGTTAGATGTCCTCAGATGATTCCCCAGATAGATTCACTGAAAGTGGGAGTATCTCATTTTTTTCTATGTATGGAATTTGGTGTCGGTCGCAATGCAAATGGATTCCATGACAGATTTTTACACTTCTTGTTTGGTTATACATCTCGGTGAAGAAAAGATATACAGAAACATTATTTGGATATTTTTGTGAGCTTTTATGTGTCAGACCATTGCTATTTTCATCCCTTGGTGACTCATATTCCATAAATAGAAGGTTTAGCACCATTTTTTAGTAGGTTTCACACAACAAAAAAATATATTGATGTGGAAATATCGAGGTATATAGATATAATATATGATTGGGATTCATGGAAAATGAGTTTCTATGAAGCAAATGTGGTGATTATTGAACAAATCGAGCTGTTGGAACACTTCCTTTTCTATTATGGAGTTGATTTCAATATATAGATTGGGATAATTATACATGTGGAGGATCGTATCCATTAATCGGATACCCTTGAGGATTTTATCTACCAATGTTTATTATTTTATGTCATGGTTTTAGAGAAGTATGCAAGAGGCAATCAAGACCCTCTTTTGAATGAGTATAGTGTATCAACTCTAGATAGATGGACAAATAGAGAACACAATCATATTGTTAGAGTATATATTATAGTCTTTTGATTTTCAGTTCAGAAACAACTTGGTTGATCACCTTCCATTGGTTGGGTTTTCTTCTAATAACTCTTTTCACTCCATGATTGAAATAATAAATCTTTTAAGGACCTTTATGAGTGACCCTACAAGTTACCATTGTTATGGAATGAGATTATAAAGGTTACTCTTGATGGTCTATAGACTTTATAGGAGAATATGGAGAATGTAAATAAGATATGTTAGCATATTAGGACATTCTAGGGTAGAAAAATTCTTATAAATATCAACATTTTTGGCCCTTGGATTTTATAAAAAGATAGTATGATTTCTAAACACCCTCTATCACAACCCAATCCCTGGAGCCCATGTTGTGACTACCCCTAACCCTCCATCCATAGGCTAAGGGATGACGACTAGCACCAAAAGGCATATTCCCTAAATCATGGAAGGCATTGCTTTATTACCAATAAACACATGAAACTAAGCACACAACGAGATACAGACACAAGTAAAACTATATAGAAAAAATAGTGATGAAAGTAAGAGGGGCAGATATACAATCCCAATAGTAAAGGTTCAAGTACAAATGAAATACAATACAACTAAAGAATATAAAGATTACTATTAGGTCATCCTCAAAGGTCCCAACCTGATGGGTAAGTACAAATCACCTCCTCAACACTCCACTTCATCCCAACTCTTCTATGTATCAAAACATCGTATGGTCCACCTCTGGGCACTATATTGTCCTGGTACCCTCATCCTTTGTCAGCATTTTCCATCATCTTCACCAAACACAACAAGGTTCGGGCATAGTTCATGCAGGGGTGAGTATAAAGATACTCAGTATAGATACAGAGTCCCTCAAGGTCTCACAAAATCCACAAAAGATGAGCCACAAATTATGAAATCAACTAGAAACTCCACATAGGTATATGTCCATACATATACCTAAGTCATGAAGTATTCCCACTTCAATCAAGAGGAAACACAGAGTCCAACTCAAATGGAAAAGCTAAACTGTTCCACAAAGTAAAGATTACCATGAAGGTAAACAACACACATATACCCCACACAGAAGAAAATCAACATGGTTTTACATTGAAGAAACGTACCACACGGGTATGAACATAGCTGACACCAGGTATAACATATGTGCATTAGAATAGATGAATAGATGTAACTACTAATTCATCTTACTCTATAAAGAGGCAGTCCCATGAAGGATCCTAAATCATCATCATACCCACAGAGGATCATAGTACATCGTCAGAGCCACACACAATCCTAGTAACTCATTAGACCCACACAGGATCCTTGTACATCGCCAGACAAACATAGGATACTTGTACTTCGCCAGTACGTCGTCAGACCCACACAAGATCTTAGTTCATCGTCATTATATCATTAGACCCACACAGGATCCTATTACATCGCTAGTACATCGTTATACCCACAAAGGATCCTAGTACAACGTCAGTACATCGTCAGACTCACACAAGATCCTAGTACATCATCAGTACATTGTCTGACCAAAATAGGATTCCAGTACAATTTCTGTACATTTTCAGCAACTCTCATGGTTATAGTACACCATTAGTACGTTGTTAGACCCACACAGGATCATATTACACCATCAATACATTGACAGACCCACATAGGATCCTAGTACAACATCAGTACGTCGTCAAACGCACATAGGATCCTAGTATAGTGTCAGTACAATGTCAGACCCAAACAAGAACCTAGTAGACCATCAGTACATAATCAGACCCACACAAGATCCTAGTACACCATCAGTACGTCGTCAGACCCACAGAGTATCCTAGTACATCGTCAGTATGTCGTCAGACCCACACAAAATCCAGGTGAACCATCACAGCCAGCTACAGGTTTCTCACAATACGCTCAATTTTCTCTAGTAGGTTCCGCTCCTCAAGACACTATTAAATACTACAACTACCATGAAAAACGATGAAGATGTTTCCAAAAGGACTGCCACGTCATAGTGGTCTCAATAAAACATACAGTGTATTAATCCGATGCCCAGTATGTATGTAATTAGGCTTTTAGTCTTGAGGGCCCGGTTTAAATCATGCTCGATCCAACCAGACCATTCCCCAAAATTATCTAAACCTCTATAGGGGTATTCCAAATGGACCATCTCGCTCCAATATTTCCATCACTGAAGGATGCTCCTCAAACGGACACTCAGTGAAAATGTTATGGCCAATAATACAGAAATTGGATGAAGTGGGTCTAGGTTCGGTCCGACTCGGCCTTTCGGGTCCAGTCGGCCCATGCTAGGTGGCCCGACCTGGTGGAAGGGCGGTCGGGGTGTAGCGTAGGGGCCGCAGGGTGGCGTGCGGGCCGCGGTGCGGCGTCGTGGCCATTGGGCGACATGGGGACCGTGGGGCGTCTCAAGTGCTACGACGCGGTGACCCGCTGCAGCTAGATGGATTCTTATCCTTCCACTCTGCGTGGCATGGTTTCATGTTGTGCCTTCACCAGTACCCAGTTCGGTTGGTCGTCCATCCTTCACAGCTGTGGCCCATTCCACAGTTCTCTTTCGTCGGGCAGTGCGGTTGCACCATCGCCTTCATCGATAAGAACACACCAAATAAACATATTACTTGTGGAGAGGTCGGGTCATGTTCATTTGGCCTGAACTCTCGACGTTAGAGTCTTAGCAAGTGGCTACTATTCCTTCTTGAATTACAAAGAGACATAATGAATGGGTAAGGGGGGAAAATTCATACAACCACCATATCTCGGAGGATTGTTAATGTCATAGATGAAGGAAGGATGGATGTCTATTGGTCATTGGTGAAGACATAACACATTGGAGGTGGCACATTCATCAATGGATAAGATGGTGCATTCGTCATAAAATATGATCTTCATTTGGAGGTGTTCTTATTTGGAGAGAATAATCCTCCCAAATCTATCCTCTTTCCAACTCATTCCTCTAAATTCCACAAAAATGTGAAATAGCCAACTTATTAATTTATGTTTATAAAATTAAATTACTTTGGCAGAAAAAATAATGTTGGCATAATTAAATATCGACACATTTAATTAATTTCATAGTTGGATAAAAAAATTATTTGTGGAGTTCAAGGGGTTTCTCCCATTAATAGGGTTTGAGTGGTCCAAAAATTTAGGAAGTCCAAATGGTGGTTTTAGGGTTCATGTTCTCCACCTCCATAACACACATGTGGAAGGTTTCAATATATAATCATTTTAAACATTTTTTTTATTTTTACACGAAAAAAAAACTAACTTTCACCGTCGAGCAACAGACATCAAGGTAAACATCTCCTTAAGTGAATAATGGAACTGTGAGTTCAACGGTGTCCTCAGATTTCAATTCCAAACAGTAGTTTAAAAGTTACAAAAACCCTATCGCACGATTACAGAACGTACCTGATTTTTTTTTTCAGAAATTCATTCTGGGCACATCGGGCCTCAAAATCACATGTTGCCAATTTTCAAACTCTCATAAAATTACCATATAATTAAAATAATTACATTGAAATTTAGGGTCTTTAAAATATCTCCACAATGTGGATAGAGGATCTTTATCAATGGAGGAAATCTATTCATTAGATTCATTTATTTATTAATATCATGTATTTTGTTAGAGGGGTTTCTTACAACTTGTACCTAGCCCCACAATTGGAATAGGTTTCTAATATCGTCCATGTGTCATTAAAAAGATGACCGATGAATGATCATACTAATGTTATTGACTAGTGTGAGTTGGAAATTGTGGATAGAGTCTTGTTATTGGAGAAATTGGTACCAATGAATGATCATCATGTGAGGATGCTTAGAGGATCAAACATTCCCATGGTTTGTGAACATTTTATTTTTGAGATTATTCATGAGAGATCTAGTGATAAAGAGATATATATTTATTCTAAATATCACCATTTTTTGTTTATATTATTCTTTTTCTAACATGAATAATTGAAAAATGAATGATTTAGTTTTTTTTCCTTTTAAGACATTGAAATATAATAGAAAATATTTATCAAATATAGGAAATGATATGACATGGTATTTTAATGATTAATGAGAAAAAAATGATAATTATAAAAATACTAAATATATTAATATCACAAAGACATATATTTTGAAAAATAAAGTATTACCTTCTCAGATGCATCTTATTTCAGAAATCCATCACCAAAATTGATTACATAACATGAAAATTATTCTAGGAATGTCATAATATTGTTCTACATTGGATGCTTAGACGAGGACACTATTAGTGGGTATATTAATTTAATATATTAATTTATAAGTTTAATTATTACACTTAGTGCATAAAAAATAATTATGTTTTTAAAAAGAATATGTGTTCAATTATATAATGTTAGAGGAATAAACATGGGATATTTTAGAGGATCTTTTTACGTTCATCATTGGTGTATAATAATTGGATTACAAACAGTTATCATATTATGGTTTATGGAGAGGAAGTGAATGTCATTGGTCTTCATCATCATCGGAAAAGTTTTCAAACCCAACTACTAATCCAAATAATTTTAGGGAATGTATTTTTATATTTATAGCATTATATAATTTAAGCATTTGTGGATACTTAATCATATTTTACTTATTTCATTATCCAATCGACGCATGAACCCTATAATGAATTTGGTATTCTTTAATCCTATTAAAATACATCAGTAATTTAAAATAACAAACTTTTGACATAAATATAATTTATCATCTGGAAAACGATTCTTGAACAATTATTGTTCTACTAGTTTATTTTCATTCCCCCTTATTTTCATCATGTTCTTCTATGTCAACCCATATGGTTAGGGTTTGAAAATGTTTTGGAAGGATGATGTAAGATCATACCCTTGGATTCTTGGATGATTAAAAAAAGAATGTATTAGTGATTTGGGGATATAACCGAATGATTTTGAAGTCGGATTACCTTGAATTTTGGATCTAGAATAGAAATGTGAGTGAGAAATGGAGTTAGGAGATAACCATTGGCATATGTGTTTCCCAAATCAGGCCATTCAAAATGGACTAATAATGAAAAAACCAATTTGCTCAATCTACAATTAGATTGAAGGTGGAATTGGGTGTGAATGGAAGGGAAATAGGTGGATCATGATGTATTTTGAAAAACTATAGTTTTTTAAAACACTAGAACATGTCATATAGTCCAAAAACACATGATGTATAGCCCAGGTCTATGACACTGGGTCATTGGGGAATTCATGTATCAAAAACTCTGTGGGATTGGTCCCACAAACCATGTTACACTTTTTATGTGGATTTGTAATGTACCATAGTCACATGGCCAAGAGCACATACAGGTGGACACTTCATGTACTCTGGGAGTACATGGTCATGAGAAAATAACCAGACACTAGTATGTACATGATCAAGTACACAATAATGGCCAATCATATATGAGAATGGATTGGAGCAAAAGGCTTGGTTGTAGATGTATGAAACATGTCACGTTGTACCTTTACAAGTAGTTTATTTCTACATAACCTACCAATATATGATATGGATAGGGCATGGCTAGGATTCTTTGTGATTCCACATTCTATATTTACTTTTGTTACACAACTCAGAATTTTCTATAAGAATTTTATCTATCATACCTCCATCATTTTGAATATGATTTGGGCATGTGAGTAACCTATCCTGAGTTATTTTCCAATATAACAAGATGGCGTACTTCATGGATTAATACAATATACACTGTCAAGTATTCTGAGAAATAAACTTTTTAGGTGACAATTTTTAAAGGTTACGATTAAGCATGATTATCTGAGAGAGAAGAAAGTGGTGGACACCCCATATAACAATAGGTTGCGCCTCCCCAGTATCCAAAAACATGTTGAGTGGATCCCCAAATGTACTATGGCATATTTCCTTTAACCATTTAGTGGAACCAACATATGTTACTAGGGTGTGGTTTTATGGCCTTAATAGTGGTATCTTATATGTTTCAATGGAATACATTCTATACTAATGGGGTATCACATAATAACACAATTGAATTTTTGTTCCCTATCTAAACCTATCAAGTGGGACCCCCTTCTGCACTATGGACCATTTTATGTCATTCAAGGAGTGTATCCAAAAAAATTTATAGGGTTTAATACCTCAATGATTTGGGAGCCACCCCGTAGAATCACAAGTGGAAGGTACTATACCCATTTACTAAGTATAATTTTCCAATATTTATAGGGTGAAGGTACTCTATTTACTGAGTTGAATCCCCAATCATACTAGAGTGTATGTCCCCTATTTTAGATCGTTATCCCTTGGGATGTTGAATAGGTGTGAGATGCTGGACTTCTAGATTTCATTCTAAAATAGACATGCGAGACACAAGGAATCAATGATGGGACTTTCGAATTTCAAGTAAACACATAATCCTAGGTTGAGATATGATATGGTGATCCATGTTCTTTATCATCTATATTTCCTTATGAAAACATATATAGATGGGGTTTTCCAATTCATGGGTGGAACATGATAATTTTATTAGTTTAGTCTATACGCCACTTTTGGTTATCTTTTCATCCTATTAGGTATGTGTATACTGTCATTTTAAGGGAATTTTTACACCTATATCACATCTTATGAGGATAATTGAGAAATCTTTAGTGAATTTTATCTTTTTAAATATTTTTACTTTTATTGACCACATACGTTGGTAAGGACATGAAGAGTAGGAACATGGATCTCATTTTATTTTTTATTCTAGTTTTTCTCAGGTTGAGAGTTCATTATTCACTAGGCAAATATTTTTTCCCTTTACACATTGATTTTATTCATTAATACATTGAAGTATTTCATAGAGGTATTGAATATTTGGTTTAATGAATATGTTACTATATTTTATATACCAATAAACATTTATATATAATAAGGATGGGTGCTTGTATATATATATATATATTATAAAATGGAATCCAATTAAATTATTCATTATTAGTGTTTGTCAAATGACTATAGCATATTTGAGGAGGGCTTGGGGTTATCATGGATCGGTCTTCCACAATCCATGTGGACCCTTCTAGGTTCGTTCATTAGACTATAATGTAAGGAACATCCTATCCCAAGATCATATATGTCAACATAAATGTTTTCCTTGAATGTATAATCCATAAAATAGATCACACATAGAGACATAAGAACCAAATATAATTTCATTGGAACATTCAAAAATAGTATTCTTGATTTAACATTAACGTTATTTTTTAAGAGACACACTATATAAGTATCATTGAGAGTAAACCCAGTAAGATATCATAAAATTGTAACATTACCTAAGTAGTAATATATTTACATCAAATAGTGGAAAGAACTTGATTGAATAAAAAAAACATGATCTTATAATCCACAATACCATTCCTCCATGATCATTCGATAAGGATAGATGAACTTAGTTAGAACATACAAAAATCAATCTAGTTCTACACTAAATCTCCCCTAGATAAAATAACCAACAAAGGGAGTTGAAAGGGGAATTTAGATTGAACCAATGAGTGGAAAGATCAGTCTAAAAGAGGATTAAATTAGTGTTTGAGTATCGATTCACAAGTTTAAGACATATGTCACACCGAGCATTTGGAATTTAATTTGTAAAATTAAGGAATCATCCTAGAGGTTTGTACATCAATTAATATTTTTATGATTCATATTATAACTAAATTATTGAACCCCCCATTTAATACATATATGATATACATTTAATGCTATCCATAACTATAGAAGAAGGATGTTTTTACATCCATTTAAAGGCATAATTATCTATCAAAATACCATCGACCATTATCTGACCATGCCTCTAATGTTCTTGAATATTTTGAGGAAATATATTCCAAAATAATGTTTTCTAGATGATTTTCCTATTATATATCATAATTTCCTCGAGAAGGAATGTGGTGGGGTATCCCTTACTATGAAAAAAAAGAAATGTTACCAAAGTATATTGTCATATCTTGGAAAATTGTGCACATTGTTTACACTACAACACAATAAGGCATGAATTTTATTCACTAGTGGTAGTGTAGGCTATTTAGAAACAAAAACATCCTATATCTAATTTTATTTTTCCATACAGCAATAGGATAAACAGAAACCATGTTTGAAACATAAACAAGTCTAAAAAAATTACAAAAATCATTCTAGTGAAGTCATTAATATACCTAGTAAATGGAAGGGTGTTACACTAATGTTAGAAAAAGATCACATGGAAGAGAATATAGAGTCATCATTTTTATCTATTAGTTTGAATAATTGTATAATAGTTGATTAATACATATATACTGAATGTTTTATTAGAAATGGGGAACCCTTTTACCATTATTTTCTTAATGGTAAGTCACCACTATAATGTTAGTAGGGGTTAGAGATTACATTCATAAACTATTTTGAAGAGTGATCCTAGAGAGTTTTATCCTTGTGGAAATGGGGGTCATTTTTATATTCTTCTAGAGGGGATATCATAGAATATTTTTTCATCAATCATCTTCTAAAATAAAAAACATTTTCTTGAGATCATTTACTCTATAAGGGTGAAAAATGTATCTCATCTAGGATGTCTGGACACAGATATGGTAGAGGATCCCATGTATATGTTATATAATGAGATACTATACAAGGGTTTTAGGTGACTGGTATGTAGGTTTTAGGTAATGTGTCTTGTATTTTGTTTACCATTTATAATTCACTAATCGATCCTAGACTGGGTTCTCTTATTCTTAGAGGAGTAATAAAATATTCCTTTACCATTGTTTGAGTGGTGTTTCATTCTTATTAATCGCATTATTTAATGCATTCCAGATTGGTTTATCATCCAATTCTAAATATTAATAATCTCAATAGATTCTTATCTAAGAATAATATATTATGAAAATCATAGTAGACATTCAAGGGAGATATATCATCAAATATTGATGTTTTTGGGTTTGATAAAATTACCTTATTTAGGTTGTTAGTGTAGATTTGATTTGATTCCATTATGAGGATGGAATTTATTTCTTGTACTCAAGTACACATTGATAGAAAATTAACTTTTGTTATATTTACATAAATATGTGATGAATTTTAGGAATCTTCAAGATAAAAATTATATAAAAATAAAAAATATATTCAATATTTTGTGGATGTTAAGGAGGGATTCATCCAATTTATTATTGAGAGATAATGGGACACATAAGGGTGTTATAAGCTCAAAAATTATATTGAAGTTGATAGAAATCATTATGTGTTTCAAGAAGATATAATGTGGTTTATTCTCAAGAGGGAGTTGGTTTCCAAGATATAATTTGTAAAACATGTTGAAATACCAATTCAGAACGGAAAATATAAATCAGTTAAACATAATGATTGAGACAATGAATCCCAAAAAATCATTAGGTGTAATGTGTATATGTTGGGTGGTCCTATAATTTTTTTTCTAATAATATCAATAGATATTTTTTATTACCATTTTATTATTATTGATTTAATCATTATACTAGAGTGTTATAGTAATTTTATACATGAAGTAATTATTCATTCCATTATATTAGTGGACCATGAGAGAATTTGATGATAAAACTGAGATTTGGATACACCATTAGATAGTTCATGATTCAAATAAAGCTAATATGAGTTTTTAGATGAGGTAAGGGTATTTTTAAATATTAGTGTTATTGTTAAGGGTCACAAACAGAACAATAATTATTATATCCTTAATTAATCATTTCATTGATTATTATATATAATTTATTATTTTTATTTTTATTGAAAATATATTGATAAACTAAATATACAAATAAGAACATTGACTGATTTTTATTCAATAGAAACATTTATATCTCAAAACTATTATATTAATGTTTATTCTATCTAGTTCTGTATTTGTGTCGTGAAAGTATTTTGATTTTATATCATGTAATGTTGGATATTATTAGATTATGTGAAGGTAAAGACCATTATGTATTAGTATATCTTCAATAATTTATTTTATATTTTCCATGGAATTATGGGATGTTGTCCCAATTTTACCACAAAATTATATGACTTAGAAATAAAAATAATGTAAATGACAAAGAAGGGAGTACATGTTTAATTGGGTGATACATGAGTAGTTAAGATCCTTGGGCTAAAGAAATGTTTTACAATATCTAAAATTTATTTCATTCATTTTCTAGGGATGTTGTAAGAGATTCATTGAAATTCATCTTCTTTAGATTGGGGTGATCATTGATGTCTAATGGTTTATAAAAAAATAATTCTTCTTATAATATTTTAATTCATGAGATAAATTAAAATTAAAAAGATCTCATGTTATTCATATTTGTTATTAATCATCACTCATCATTGAATTATCTATTTAGAAAGAAGATATATGTATTCACCAACTAAAAAAGTTTGATGTAAAAATTTTCAATTGAATATTTAAATATTTAATTATGTTGGTGGTATCAATACCACTAGTTATTTAATTTCGAGTTGATAAGTAATCAGGGTATTGTGAATATCAATGTATTCTCTTGGAGTAGAAATTCCCAAGTGATAATAAGTCGATAATTAAAATTAAAGAGGTAGATTTTGAATATTATATGTATGATTCATATTGAAGTATTGAAGAGGATACCCTTGTTAGTCTGTACCAATTTTCCATCAAAACACCCACAATGGAGTGGGTGAATAATGTCAAGAGATTGTTTTATGTGTTCATTCTTCGCAATGAAAATATTTTTTGTTGTGACTAGATGTTTGGTATTGGAACATGGATTTGATTCTCAATTAAATTTCCATAGTAGGAGTTATGTACAAATGAACTAGTAATGAGATGTGATATTTAATTAATGTATTCCCTGATTATTGATTTATCATAGATTTCATAACATATACTATAGTGTTTAGAAAAAATCTTCATCACCATGTATAAAATAAGATATCACTACTATAATTTAAATTAATGTAATAACTCTTACATTATTTCTTTACATTAATTCCAAACTCATATGTATCAATAAAGTATTATTATAGAATTAAAAAATAATTATTAAAAAATTTATTTCATAATAATTAATTTCAAATATCACCGAATAAGAATGATTTAGTTTATTAAATTTTTGTTATTGATAATAATTTCCCGTTATCTAACAATTTAAGAGAGAGAGAAAAATTCCCTCTATGAAATAAATTTTACAATGTGTTTTTAGGCATCAAGGGATATACAATACCATTATTTTCAATTATTATGTGAAATTGACTTAATTTTTCTTATAATGGTTTAAAAAATAATATAATACTCATGTGGTATTGAGTATATCATCTAATCCATAGAAGTATGAAATGTTTTATTACACTATTTAGATTATATAGAATATTCAATGGACTTTTATTATGTACATTAGAGGATCATGAAAATATCATATTGAATTGGTAGTGATTCTTTACCAAAAGATCTTCAGTGAGACTATTCATATGATAAAATTGTATACTAATTATGGGTGGTTGTGTTATTGTACATTGTGATTGCCAAAAGCTGTTAAGGATTCCTTAAATAGGAATATATTATTTCAGGAAACATTTTATATTGTGATGATGATCCAGAAGAGGGTAATTCTTTCATAAATGATAAGTATTACTTACTTAAATTATAATAATCAACAATAATGTTTTCATTTTTGACACCATGTCTTTAGTCATGACTGAATTTATATGGGAAATTTAAGAATTCATAAAAAAAATATTTTTGAAATATGGAATTTTATGATCATGGAAAATTATTTTGATTTGATCAATGAGGTTTCTTGTTTCATGGAATTGAAAATGAATTATATTAATATTCGTGATGTTTTTATTTTTTCTCAATTGAGTTAAAATAAAATATGTCCATTTTATAATATTTATTATGATGATGTTTTGTTGGAGTTAGATGTATCCTTTTTATTGCTTTATTTTTTTATATAATCTGAATTTAATGATTTTGTATGGTATGGTTGGAAAAGTTATATTATATATATATATGTAGACATGTAAAAGTATATGCCTTTCAATTATATGAAGAGATGAGTTCTAATGGCTAGAATTGTTCATTGCTGATTCTCGATGATACTTCACATATAAGAGAGTCCCTTTGGTGGGAATGTTTAGTGAAGTCAATAATTTATTATTTTTATTAGTTTAATAAAAAAATTCAATTTATTTTTATGTCGGTATTATAGTTTTGTGGGATAATAAAGGCATAGAAATGGGAATTTATAGTTTTTATTTATAAAAGTCATTATGATAGTACCTTGGGGAACCTGGTGTTGGATGTTAGAGATAGTGGAGGCGGATGAGTGGTGGCAATATAATGCTTGCATTGGGCACCCATTAGGTGTTGGATGCTTTCCCAAAAGCCAAATTTTATTTAAATTAATGATGGGAACATATTTTTTTACTATCCATGATTATTTACTTTAATTTTTTTAATTGGGTTCAAATCTATTTCTGGGAAACAATTATTCTACTATACACTTTTTCATCCTCAAATATGTAATATTAATACTCTTCTTCATTTGTGGTCAAATATATGACTCATAAATAGAGTTAGATAAATCTATTTATTTTTTTATATGTCAATTATTTTTTAATGGTGTTTTTTGTCACCCTTATTATATAATAAATAAATTTTCCATCTATTTTGATGATTTCATTAATTAAATGTCTTCATGGTGTTGTTATGGTTCAAAACATATTCTGAATTGTTGATTTAGGTTCATGTTGTTGGTATATTTCTTTTATTTAGTGTCCAATATGATTTCAAATGTATTTTTTAAATATTTTAATGTATTAATGTTATCTTGGGAGATGTTATATAGGGAATGATATTTATATATAAGAGTAATATTTTTCAATAATTTATTGTTTGTTTATAGGGGTAATTTTTTCAAATGTCATGGAAATTTAGAATATACATATATAAAAGAAGATTTAATAAGGATATTGTTTATATAAATTTTGTAAATAATATATTAATAAAATAATTAATTAATAATGTGGTATTATTGGTCTAAAATGATAACTATGTGAATCTATCCATGAGATAAATGTGATTCAAAATAATGAAAAGCCATTCTTTTTAATTTTAATGAATTTTTATGGAACAATGTGTTAATTATATATGATGATAATTTTGTAATAGATTATAAATAACATAGTAATGTAAATATTAGGCTTCAAAAATGTGGGTATGTGCAACAATTAATCTAAAAAATGTTTTTTTATTGGTGATACTTTTTATGAACATCATGAGATATTAACATATAGATCCATAATATAAAATATTATAAATTGGATAACAATTGACTAAATGGTTTGAAAAGGGTTCATTAATTATTTTTGACAACATATATGAATGATATGATTAATAGTGGGATTTTGTGTGTAAATACGTCTCGTAAATTATCTGTATGGGATTGTAATATTGATTCAGGATAATAGTGGTATCATGTTATATAAAATTTGTTATTTTATTCAAGTGGAAAATAATAGGTAGAATACAAATTTATTTTTATAAAAATAATGATATGTTATTGTTTTTTCGAAAAAAATAATAAAAAATATAAATTTTTAAGGAATTTTATGAATTATATGGAACCTTAGGTTAGGATTATTCAAGATAAATGACATTGAAGACATGAATTTGGATTGGGCTTGAGTTACGATAAGTAAAATATATGAAGTTCTATGTTTCAAATCCCATAAGGTGAGATGTGGTGTGTTTTTTGTCATAGGTGATGATGATACATGTGTATTTAATATATATACAATGTTTTTATTCAATATCTTATTAATTTATAATTTAGTTAGATTAAAAAAAATATTAGGTAACATTTTATTTACAACTCACTAAAAGAAAATATCAATTTGTTTAAAAAATTATTCATTTTTTATGTGATGAATCATAAACACTATAAAATAGAATATTTTATTTTATTTTTTCTAGGACCTTTTTTTAACTCCTTATATTGATACACCTAAATCATATATATATTTATATTTGTCACCACAGTAATATATAGAAGCCCTCTGGGATTGGGGGATTATTTTAGATGACACCTTATATCTATTTTAGTGTAAATGTAGTATATTTTATATGAGATTCCTGTATTCTTTTTCGAGATTTGATATTAGCATTATTTTTTACATATTGGTAAATAATTTTTAACATTGGGGCATGTTTGTTTGTATGAATCATGCATATAATTTTTGGATTTTGTTATTAATTAAGGTACAAGTTTTTTCTATTTTTCACTACAGAGGGATTCCATATTAATATAGTTTTATATTTCTATTTATGGACCATTTAATATAATATTTATCTAAAATAAATATCCCAATTATTTTTTAGTTACTAACTATCCTCATGTTATCGTGGATTAATATTGACTCCATTTTTCCTTCATTCCAAGATAAATATCCTTATTCATTGGTTGATTCATGTTTAATAAAATATTAACATTTACATGTAATTCAAATAGCATTGATAAAAAATATTACATCAAATGCAATAGTTTTTATATATCTCTCACATAGGACGATTATAATGAATAATTACCTGATATGAATTTATTTTTTTATACGCACACACATAAATGTTTTTATGAGCCTCATTTAATGTTAGGTTAAAGGTATATTATTGATGAGCATGAAGTGTATTTATATAAAAAAGTCTACATTCATGAGGATTTAAAAAGAATGAAAAAGAATGATGTGAATATACATAAAAAATAATTAATGACTCTAAAAAACTTTAGAATACCCAAAATATATTTTTCTAGTAAACCGACTCAATAAAACAATAATGTATAAATTGTTTCCTATTAGTATCAACATAAATGATATCTATGAAATTACAATAACTTCTATCCATGAGCTTATAAAACTCTTCAATATCAATTTAACAATTTTTATATCCATGGAGAAGGATATTATATTGATTTACGGTCAATTCTGATTTATCATTGTCATGATAAAAATCAGTTGTTACCGCATATATTATATCAATGTCCCCAATTATGAATTTAATATACATTTCATTGTCTTATACCTATATAAATTTATAAAAAAACTACTTAATTATTCATGATAAATATCATGTTAAAAATCCATCCTATAACATTCAATATTCAAAGATTATCATTAATCATTTCTTAATATCTATTGATCATTTTATTATGATCTTTTATGTATTAATGTAATTTCCCTAATGGATTATTTTTTTACAATGGAAAATTATGAAATATTGAAAATCAATCATTTCCCATTTTAAGACCACAATTTAGCACATAAATGAGCTTAGTTATATATTAGGTATATTTATTAAATTATAAAACATTTCACCAAATAATAATATATATAAATATTAAATTATAACATTTTCCCATAAAATTATATTCTTTCAATGACTGTTCCATTGATATCAACTGGTTGAGTGGAATTGACTTTTTGGTAAAAAATCAAGGCAATTTAATTAAATAGGATTTGTAGCTACCACAAAATACTCAACAATTGTATTTCCTCTAAAAAAATTTCTTATTTACTTTTCCAAAAAATAGTCGAATATATATTCTAGAGCTGAAGTATTTGGGTCGTTTGAATCTTGAAAATATCATTATTATTATTATCTATAACTATTTCCCAAGATATAAACATAAAAAAGGATCATGGTGGAGTATTTTTATTAAATAATATTAAAACAAATCATATAATACTTATTTGTAAAAACATAAATAATTTAAGGGAATCCCTTCCAAAATTATCATTTCATTGTTTTGATTCAACATATTTTAATAAATTAGAGGGGGAATTAAATTTTAGTGAATAATGATAAAATAGTTGGTTGATTGATATTTTTATCGCGGAATCTATCTTCATAGTGTCCAAAATGGTAAATTAAATACCAAAAAATACTTACAAATGATGGTTATAAATGAAAAACTAGATTAAATATAAAAAATTTTCAATATGATATATTAATTCTACATCTAGAAACGGGGAAAATTGAAGGAATAAATTACATAAATATTTTTATGTTATTTTCTATTTTCTAATAATAATACAATTCCTAGTCATATTTTAATCAGGAAAGAATTTGAAATTCATTAATTATCCACATCAAATGATTTTGTTATCATAAAATATCTATCCTTATCTTAATTATGATAATTCATGGTCTCTGTATCTTAATGTTACCAAAAAAAATATGTCCCTACCATATATTCAATATTTTCTATTTAATAATAAAATAATGGGAATAATTTGTTTTTTACGCATGAGTTAGGGATAATATGTACGATGATCTTAATATCAATATGCATGCAATATGTCAAGAATAATCTGCATGGTTGAGGGTCATCTTATTCTCATGATATTACTGAAACCTTATTGAATAAATTATATTGAGGTGGATGTGAAATCATTTTCTTAATATGATCATTATTTAATGAAATATACCTGACTCAATGAGCCTATATCCTATAATTATAATACTTCATTGGTATAAAACACTACAGTTCCTACTGTAACCAATAGATTATAAGTCATTTTTACTATAATAATTTTTACCTAACATTTAAAAACATATGATATAATTAGCCATTATTGTTAAATAATTATTAACTATTCCTTAAAATCGTAGAGAAAAACACACACTCCTCCTCTATATTTCCATTATATAAAAAAATAAAGGTGAAGTTTTATTCTCAGTAAAGATTATCATAAAAATTAATCCTTCTGCACATTAACATGGAATATTTGAAATGACATGAATAAATTAAACAATATGAAGACATAATAAACAAAAAACTAAGGTAATTATATATACAAGAATGTATGTTATAAAATCAATGAAAAAATTCACAAACTTTATACAGATGGAATGTATAATGTTGGATAATTGAACATTTTCTCTATACTTTATGTCAATGAACAATCCAATCATGAGATGATCTATACACCAAATCATAACAAGTTTTTTCTTGTGATACATATCAATGCATCAAGTGGAAATATATTTTATGAAAAACCCATAATTAGATAATCTAAAAATTATTCCCATAATATTATGTAATTCCTTTAATAAAATTCACAAAAGATAATATAATAAAATAAAAAAGTCTATACATATATTAAGAAATACATAATAAAATACATACCTATAAAATTTAATAATGAATTTATCATGGAAAATATCACATAATCAAATTAGATGTTATGTAGTAACATTAATATAACAGGTAATACCCTTATAAATGAAATATATGGGTGATGGTCTATCGTTGTGTTGAGTTATCCATGGATGACAATAATAACGATTGATATTTTTTTAAAAAAAAATATTATTTTTTAAGAAAAATACATTATCATGGTTCTTTAAAGGAATGTGAATATTTTGAATAATATCCCCCAATAATGTCTTGATATTAGTTCAGTCTTACACACACTTTTCTTTCACTTGTATGATGACTCAGCCAATTCTCAAAAAACCATTATTTGAGATACTTCCACTAGGTTTATTATCTACACAACCACAAACAATTACTATAATCATGAAAATCATATAATTTCATGGATACTACAAACACATTTACATTACTAACACATAGGATGGGTTTTCCATAATAATAACGATTGGGTTTTATTTTGGATTTTGGAACACTAGGGAAAAATATAATAAATTGATTAATAAAGTTCATTGAGTCCATTAAATTAAATGGAAAACATATAAATTTATTCCATGTATGTGAATTCATCACAAAAAAATAAATAAGTGGGGAATAACACATAAAACTACAAGAAAAAATATTTTGGATGTAGAAAACCCTATATATAGCCTGATAAGAAATTCAATCAAAAACCCATGAATGATAGGTATTTAAAGTGATATAAATTCAATAAATAAAGTAGTCCATGATATATCATCTCAAATATTTAGTAAGTATTCCACATAATGAAAAATTTGGTACTAATAAAAACGTTTTCCTAAAGAGAGTAATTGGAGATTGAATACGCTGAACACTTTCTCATACATCCATGAATATTATTTAAACCATATTATCAAGAATATTTAATGAATAAAAAATTAATTTAAATCCATAATCATTTCATTTTCAATATAATATATAAAAATTATATTTCCTCATATCAACCCTACATTATTTTAAATTTGTTGTGTCCATTTTGTATTATTTTACTTATTCCATAGTAGAAATTTTTTATTCATTCCTCATCTACAGATAATTTACAATTGGTTATTAATTTTCATGAACTATACCAGATATGATGGTACCTTATTCCATTACCCAATAATGTTGTGGCTCAAAAGTAATTCCTAATCCCCATGGGATGGAAACTAGAACATCGCATTTTGAATTACAATATTTGGAACTATATATTTCATACGAATAGTAGATTAAACCAAAATGACTCTATATGATCAACGAATAACCCAAAATTATTCTGTACAAGTTGTGAAATAGTTATCCACACCCAAATTGTATATACCAAAAATCACCATAATAAAAACAAGGTAAAAACCCAATTAAAATAATAAATGACACATTATGTCAAAAGACTAACAAAAAAACCTCCTTTATGTGGATACATCCCCTTCCTCAAACCTAGATGAAGTAAATATACAAATTCATGAATGAAATGGTATGCTGTGAGATAAATGTCTATTAGGGTCTAACAAATTATTCCCTAAAATAGTCTAATAATATTTAAACGAAATCATTATATTATTTCCAAATACATTAGGCATTGAAGAACAATTTCCTATTTAAAACAAAACTGGCAATTCATTTAAATTGTTGGAAAAACATGAATTATGGATTATGTATTCATTTTATGAAAAATGATTTATATAAATAAATAGTAATTTGTAAATATAATTTATAAAAATTGGTACACACACAGATATATATATATATATATATATATTAAAATAATATTTAAATAATAGAGTAGTCATCTCCAATTATTTATTATATTTTTATGCGAAGGGATCCCCACACAATCATATTGGTGATCAGGGAATTATGTGTATTCACATCCCTTAAACATTGGTCAAAAAAATTAATCAACATGCCATCTGGGATAATATATGTTGCACTAGGTTTTTTCTATATTGTTAAGATTCAATATGTTGACAAGAAATTAATATCCCAATGTGTTTATCACAAATAACAGGATAACTAACATGAATTTCATGTTCCAGAAAATTCATAAAACTACGATAAAATTATTTTCAACCAATTTTAAAATTAAATTTCCTCAATTTTAGTTTCATTATACAAAAACTAATTTTGAATACAAAACATGTTTTTCAATAAAATCATCTTTTTCTCAAGATAAAACCCAACATTGGTTCTTGTTGAAATATTTTATGATGCATATCTCATTTAACAATTTAAAAAATAAGTCATTCATATTAATTCCAATGTTCCATTAATGTACAATCACACCACAATTTCAAATTCCATTGGAATTGATGTTTTTAACATTTTTTGTTTAAAGATTCAAATTAAAACACAAATTTCATAAAATTGTGTTTTCCAAATTTAACTGAATGAAATTTAAACATACAATAATTTTATGGGTTACTCATTTAAGAAAACATAAATGAATCAACAAATATTTAAAACAAAGAAAAAATTTGACAATACCGAAAATTAAAATTTCTAGTGGAGAAATTAAGAAATGGAGATCAAGGAATCAATGATACATTCAAGATCAAAAACATAAAATATTAGAATCATAAAAAATAGGATGATTTAATAAACCTTATGGTAGAGGGAATGAGAGAGTGTATGAGAAGGAATGAGAGAGAAACATATTACGTAAGTACAATGGAATGAAATTCTCCATGTATTTTTCTTCCTTGGAATTTTTTTAAAAGATCCAAAAAGGGTTTTTGGGATCTCTAAATAGCTATGAATTCTTCTAATCCTGAGTTAGAATTGAATCATTGATAAATGAATGATTTATGAATTAAAAATTTAATGTTCCTAAATAAAAAAGTATGTTTACATGGATAGCCGGGTAGGGATTCAAGGATTTTCAAATAGTGTTCCTAACAATCCTACACATTGATAGATGAAAAATTTCTACTATCTGGGTAAATGTTTTTACAATCCCTGCACTAACTGTGAAACACCCCTCAATTTTTATTTTCATATTTTTTCTTGGGTGGGTGAATTGTTAGGGTGAAAAGTGAAACAACATTTCATAGCCAATAATTTTACCAAAATCTCTGTATATTTACTTGAATCACTCTTATATGAGACATGGCCAAACCATGATAAAAAAGGGTCAAGGAGAAAGTGAGAAAATTAATATCAGGTAAAAACATCTCCACCATAGAATCATTTTATCCTAAAAAATCCTTTCAATAAGTCTCCATGTAAAAACGATGTGTCCACATAACTATAATAATCACCGATCTCTCATATGTATCGTGAATATAAAAACCATATATCAATTTAAATAAAAAACAAGTTATGTTCTTCCAATGAAGTACCTTGGATTCAAAATCAATTATCCTGACTAGATTCTCAATCACCAAAAAATCAAGCTCCAGGTTGAGATAACCCCAACTCAGAACATGATATGTAATAAAAAGATACTCATTCAGTTGTAATACATAGAACATGATATGTATTGATGACATATAAGGATGAAATTATATGTGATAATAAACATTCTCCACCTACTCATAACCCTTGAAATACCCCACAAAATGTTGAGAAATATATTCTTACATAAAAATTCATTAATGAACCAAATGAGTTGAAACATTTACGAACACCTGGTAACCGACTAAAAATTTCAATGGTCAATGAAGACAAAAATAATTATAAATATACCAGAATTTTTCCATCATGATTCTATGAATAGTAAAATGAATATTTTTTTCATCTCTTTAACAAAGATCATTCCCACCAATGAACATTCTCCAATCCCCAACCAACACAACACATATTTACAAGGTCAATAATAAATGGCCTAAAAGGGAGACACATTATTTTTGGAGTGATAATTATTTTTATAATACACCCAAACACTCCCAAAATGGTGATCCAAATATCCCCCAATGTCATGAGCATAGGCTCGAATCATATCCTCATGAATCTGTATAGCTCTTTATATCAGTACATCAATCTATGTATTGTATTACAAAGTCAAACGAACAAAAGATACTAATTTCCCATGAAGGCCAATCCAAATTTTTGAAGTATATGGGGATCTATATAGATACTATAATAGGTGTAATTTCATAAAAATAATCAATCTCTTAAGAATTGAAATATTTTAACACCACAACATTGGTTGTATCATGAATGTTTAATAAGTGAGTTGATTTGGTTATCATATCAATAACAGCCATATCAAAAACATATTAGTATAGGAATATGGAATCCATCCATAAAGGACATATAAATCTCATCCCACTTCCATGTTAGAGACATAAAAGGAATAATTGAAAATAAAGGACTGTGGTACTCGTCCTTTTCCTGTTGGAACATATAACAATGATAAAAATATTATCAATGTCTCATCTCATAGATTACACCCAAATCATTAACAAATTTCTTGGATCGTCTACATGGTTCTAGGGTTCACAAAACACTAAAAAACTTGACAATACTGAAAAAATTTTGTCCTAATGTCTAAAGGCATGATATTCAAATTCTGAAAACGTATAATTCCATCATTGGAGAAAGGCCACCCAAGAATCGTATCACCACAAAAATGATTTTATACTATTCTAAAGAATTAATCATAAGGATTTTTTCTGTGAATAATATTGTCAAGAAATATAGATTTCAAATTAATATTATAGAAGAAAACCTATAACACTTTTTCATAACCTCCTATGTTTATCTTTTCAAATAGTTCTATTATGTTCCACTATTCTAATAATTCTTTCACATCTTGGATTAAATGATTCAAGCTTAGCGAATCTAAAATTACGTTCCCTTTCCACAAGTTATTTTTAAGAAAGAAATAAAATTAATTAAGGGACACCACAAACTACTGTGAATCCTCCTGTATTTTTTTATTTTGGTTCAAATTAAATTAATCATGATGTTAATTATCATTTCACACAACCAATAATATAAATTATCTAATATGAAAGACTTATGTTTTACTTGCATAATACACAACCAAAATTTAATATTTCATTATAAAAAATACTTATATTATATTTTGGTACACAAAATACTATATTTGTTTTGTTTTTTCAGAAATACCAAGTCCCTTTGATAGCATTTGTTATACACGAAGTTGATTTTTAATGAACAAAAAAATACTATTAATAATAGTACAAAAATATTATTATAGATACTATGTAGTTGTTGGAAAGGGAGTTTCTAATAACATTAAATAAATTATTAAAATAATATTTAGACATGTATATAAAATGATTCCTTTGGTTATCACTTAGTATAAGTTAATGTACAAGATATATTAAAATAAAAGAATTACTTTGCTATGAAAATTATTTTTTCTATATACGAACACATTTTTATCTCAATATCATAAACAAACCACTATTGATTAATTTTTTAAATAAATTTTATATATAATATTTTCAAACAATACTTTTTATAATCATCCTATATATTTTATATGTATAAAGTAGGAAGTAAACCAGTTTTATGACTAAAAATGTATATTTTAAAAAACTAATTTTACTAACTTTTAAGGGAGAACCCATATTAAATTTTATTTTTGAAACATTTATAATTTATAATTGACAAAATAAACATATTTTTTAATGATTAACATAAAAATTATTTTTTTGTGTATTTTTGATTTTTTTGATGTATCATTTTTTGATAAATAGTGAAGAATACTGATTTTAATTCAAAAAATATTTTTCTTCAAATTAATTAATATAGATAAAATATAATTTTGTATTGTTTAAGAGAATAATTATTAAAATTTCAGCTAAATTAATCCAATTTAGGTTATTGGAATAAATTTCACATTGAAAATTGATATAAAACCAATTCAATCTTTTGTAATATTTTACTTCAAATACTAGTATTGTCATCCTATATGTGAGATTAAATTTAAATTAACATATTATAATAATGAGATTAGAATTTGGAAAAATTTAATCCATATTTGTGAGAATACTAATTTATATTTTCAACTATTTTTAACTACATTTTCTAAAAAATATTAGTAAAATTATTTAAAATTTATTATAGCAATTAAGGGAAAAAATAGCTTACCAATGGAATAAACTGTAAAAAACGACCAAATTTACCTATAAATTTGTCAAAAATACATTTTATAAAAATATATATAACTTATAGTAAAATTTATCTTATTTTATCACTTATTGGATCCAAAATTCATTGGAAAAATGTTGATGAAATTCTCATTTCAATAGATGAGAATAATATCGTTGCCATCCATTATAAAAAACACACACCTCTAACTAATTCAATCCATTAAATCCCTTTTCATCACCCAAAATATTATCCAATCTTCTCCCACAATCAATCCCTTAAAACATGAATAATAATTTTTCCAATTATATCTATCTAATGAATCACAAAGGTTGAAACCAAAAGAAGTTACCCATAGAAGAGGTAACATCCATACTCAAACTCCATTCCATTACACTATCAATAAGCCACCTCTATTATTCCTTTTATATTATTATATAATAAAATTTTTATCCTAAATATAAATATATGTATTTATATTAAAGGTTTAACTACACGCTATCATAAAACTATTGAGCAACATAACATTCTTCTGTATGGCGAACAACCACCAAATGAAATGATGTTTTTCTTATTTCCTTTACCACCTTTCATAGATGGTAATTATGTTAGAAACAATATTTTAATATGATATATATAAAATTTATTATTTATTTATGATTATTGAAATTTAATGTGGGAAATACATTCATGTTTATCATATTGTTGATATAAGATAACTTTACTAGTGGAAGTGTGGAATACTGCCTCCTCAAAGTGATATGATTCATTAACACATTACATGTAATATATAAATGGTGTTTTAATGAAATTAAGTGTTATGCATGAAATAGTATTTATAATTATATTATATTATATATATAAAATTTAACATAATTACATTATTTCAATTAGAAAACAAATTTGACACATGGTTCTTGTGTAAGTATGTTCTACCATCACCCCGATGACTGTATTCCATTTTATATACCAATATTTTACATAATATAAAATATATATATATATATATAACAAATATATATGATATATAATTCATTTTTTACATAAATTAAATAAATAAATAATTATCAATGTAAGAGTATTAATAATAATCAAATAAATCATCTAAGAAAAACAAAGCATATGTTACATGAAATAAAACATTAACAAGGAGTTTTTAATAAAGGAGTAACATAGAGTCAAATACAAAAAAATATTTCTGATATATTTTAAAATGGGTTTTCTATAGATTAATAATAATCATATATTTATTATAAATGAGTTTTAAACATGAATGACGTAAATTAGTACTTATACTATATGAATTTCATATCAGTTTTTATTTCTATGAGATTCATGCCATAGTCAACAATAATTTATTTTGTATGTCATATATAATGAATAATGAAATGATATATAATTAATTCAATTTATATAATGATATTAAAATTTTTAGTTTATTTTATTATTTTATGAGGATCTCGATTATAAAATAAGTCATGTAGTAATGTTTTCCTCATCATATATTTTTTAATATGAGACACACACCTTATTCACTAGACATTTTTTGTGTGTGGTGTATATAACTAACATAAATGTATTATATGACTCTTATAATTAGACTTAAGTTTATTTATATTTCCATTTTGACACTTATTTTGTGGGGTTTTACATTTCAAGAGTTAAAAAATAATTAAGGTAGTTTTCCTTAATTAAAATTCTTTGAGACACATGTTTTTTATGAACATAAATTTTTATAAGAGGTGTATATATTTCCATTAGAAATGTTATATAATTAATAATTTTTTTTCTGATATCTTATTATTCATTGGATTTAATTTTCGTACATGTTTATTTTGATTCAAAGTTACAATGTTGTCTGTATTTACTGAAATAATCTCACCATTTTTCCGGATTACATAAGATAATGCATCCATTGATTAAATATTATGATACATATTTAAATAAAACTAAATATTTTTCTTCTCCTATTATTATACATGATGTCTTCATGTATTTATTAACAAAATAAAACTCCTGGGAACATATCATAATAAAGAATTTTATTTATGAAAATCCACCTATAATTCTTTGTTTATCAATATGTGTTCTTTCAAAAATTTGGTTTCTTAAATAACGAACAAAAAATTATCAATATTATTTCATAATATTTTTGTGAAATTATTTTCAAAATTTTTACAATATTACATCATATATTTTCATTGTTATTTTAAAATGTAATGGTTTTACAGATGTATTATCTATTAATAAACATTTTTTCATGAATAAATGCTATTTTCATTATGATATGTTAAAAAAATTCGATATAATTTCCCATAAAAAGACGACCTTCATTGGTGTTTCTCATGTATTATTGGGAATATTAACCATTGTTACATACATATTATATCTCTGAATTGTATATTTTTTAATGGATTTAAATTTAAGAAACTTGTTTCTCTTTTATGATATTCATGTTCATGGAACCTATTTATATTTCAAAAGTTATATTCCCATGAAACCCAAAAAATTTTAAGTGTTATAATATATTGAAATTATTATGAAACATATAGAATTTACTTATGTGTTTTATATCAATAAATTTTTATGATTACCAATTCATTTAATGGGTTGTGATATTAATAAAACACATATCATTTTATAGGTCACGTTATGATGAAAGCATTATTTTCTTATGGAACATGTAGGTATGATTTCATTATGGTATGGGGAGATTCTTTTTCCCTCCAATGAATTGGGTAATGATAATTGGCATATAAACTGAAACAGTACATAGTTTGTATCATATTTCTTAAAACTAAAGGGTACACAGTTTATATCCCATGCCCGAAAAGAAGAATTTACATGGGTTTTAGCTTAATCCAAAAAATAAGACAATACATGGGATTTATCCAAATTCTAAAAATAAAAAGTTACACTAGTTGTTATACAAAAAATAATATAGGTAAAAATATTTATCCCAATCCTAAATATTAGGTTGTTCATGGTAGGTATCCTTGAAATAATATTTTCGACTCTTATCTGAATATCAAAAATTCAATGTATTATTCTTCAGTTAAGATTTCATGGAATATAATCATGTTTCTATTTTTATTCATGTCATATGAAATTCCAAAATTTAATACATTTATATGGATTAAAAACATTTAAATATGTGGTATGATCTCAAGATGACATTCTCATGTTCTCATACCCTTTTGTTTATGCCATTCTTATGTATGTACCCTATTTAACAATTATAAGAATTCGAAATCACAACAATTTTATATTAACATTCCCCAAGATATAATGAATAGTTATATATATATATATATACTAATGGGGAATATATTTTTCTATAAATTTGAATATCTTTCACCAAGATAGAATATTTTGTTCCTTATTTCCAAAGACACTAAACTCTAATAGACCCCAAGCATGTAAGTTTGTTATATAATATATATTAATTCATATAGATATAATATCTATCTATTTTAATCCTTGTTAACTATTAAAATATCTATTAGGGATTCAATTATATTATTTAATATATAACATAAGAACTAGTGGTTGGAATACATGGTAATCAATTCCTTAAAAAGAAAATGTTCCCAATCATTAGTGAATGCATCGAATACGCATGTTTAATGGCATGTGTATAAAAATTATTCTTATGTGGCATATTATTTTGAGATCCATAGGATACCATTTCATGACCCTATAAATTAACATATGACCAAAATGAACCTAATGTGTTAAAAAAGACCTCTTAGAATTTCTCATCTTTCAGAAGAGTGGATAATAACATAAAAGTCAAAACTCTTTTTAACTAAACAAAATAATTGTAAAAAAAAATAATCACAAGAAAGATAATATCTTTTCTATAAAAGATTAGTCATAATTGAATCTGTATTTGAGAAATCCATTAAATATTGTAAAATATATCCAACTAATCCAAATACGCTCGAAATCAAATAAAATTATTTCACGGTTTCTCCCATTTCATAACTACTTTCTTATTCTAAAGTTCAAGAAATATAACATATAGAAACACCACATTCTCCAAGAAAAATTATATGCAATATAAAAAATATTATTTTTATATAGAATATTACCACTCATACTGATAGAAAACTATTGAGGTAAACTTCCCCATTTTAGATTCATTCATGTGCTATAAAGTGATATATACTTTCCAGTTACCATGTTATAGATTAATATAAATAACTACATCCATTACCAGTTGGAAAATAGATAATTATGAAGGAATAATACTAGGAAATGTGAATAAAATAGAAGGGATATCATCAATTGATATTTCCATATTTCGATAAAAAGATTAAAAAGATATTACACCCCACCTCTTGATATCATTGTTTAGCTCTATTCTATCACATTATCATTTTCTTGTAATGATATGGGTCGCCCAATCTGTGTACTAATAGTGACCTTCAAAATTAAAAATAAATTCCATGATCTCAATGTATTCTTAGTGGTTTATTAATATAAATCATGTGTTAGAAAATATTCATAGGATTATTTAGAATTTTTAAACTACCTGTTGATTTAAATGATTGAGATGGAGAGGTATAAAAAAATAGTCACTAAAGACAAAGAAATAGTGATTATACCTCTTATAGTTGATAGAATTTTATCTCTTTCATCTTGATACTCTATTACATGGGGATGATTCTTAATTCTAGATTCCTATAGTTGTATACACTTATATCATGATGACTCTGATCATATCATAGTATATTAAGGTGATGATGATCTCATGCAACTATGTAGAGCATAATAGACATGACCAAATATCATCAACTAACCAGATAATACATACAATACACATATCTTGTCAGCCTTAGTGAAAAAAAGTTTCAAGTGACCAGGAATTCCACACTAGTCAAAAATCAAAGGCCATCTAGTTAGTAATATTGAAGGTATAGATCAATCTCGAACAACAACGCTCAATCCCACACATAAAAAAAGAGTAAATATTTATAAAAAAAATGATAGAATGAATGTCAGATCATAGTACCATATAAAAACATCAATTCATCAAATTATTATTTGGTACACTCATAGGATAAAACTACACAATCTTATTAAAGAAATTTTCATAATCAGTCATGGTCAATTCCTCCTACTAGAGCAGGAAAAAATAAATTTCCATAGTCAACACTGTTGAATATGGAAATAATTTGATTTTTAAAATTACATTAATTTCCATGATATATATTCCATCATAGTTCATTTCCATCACCACAATGTCCCACCATTTTCTTATATGTCCTTCCATCAAGACGATGTCACATTTATCCTTGATTATATAATGAATTTCCATGAACTCAAATAAAAGATCAATCTTCCTCTTCCAATCCTCATCATCTTGATGATCATTTGATATATTTAATTTTTTAGTATTTATGCAAAGAATCTCGTCACAATGATTAAGTGACTCATTCTTATGAGGTTCCACAGTTGGGACTAGAATGTGAAATGGTGTGGGTTCTTATCTCAGATATAAGAGAACAAGTGAAACAATCTCAACCATATTTCAGTCTATGGGTGGAGTTTCTTGTTTTGGTTCATTAGTAGATTTACCCTATTTAATATTTTCATTTCGATAGGGATGAATGATGCTATACATAATCAATATATGGCATTGATGGTCACATATCATCACTCAGATCAACAATCAATTTAGAAAAATAATGAAATTAATTTTTTCAGAGATGAAAACAAGAGAATCATTTCATTGTATATAAATAAAGATAATGTAAAACACTAGATATAATAGACTAAAGAACCATACTAAAAAACCCTTGGTTACTTAAGGCCCTTTAAGATTAAGAAATTATATACAATCACAATCAAATACTTCTTATTTATGAAAATATCTCTCAACGACATAATGGAATCAAGGAAAGATGCAAAACCAACACCTTTTATACAAAATTCTCACAAACCATCCAAGATACCCTAGTACCCTAACACATAAGATAACATCTACAAGGAACAACGATAGTTACCATTGCCCATGGGTTGGAGAATATCACCAAAAATATAAAAATAAAAAATAGAAAACAATTTTTTTCCAAATTAGCAGAAGAAGAAAACAATGATTTATTATGTTAAAAGATAATTCCCAAAAGAGGTTATACCAATGGTCAAATAGTTATCGAAACCCAAAAAAAATAAATACCTAAAAGTACCAGAAAGGAATCACGGTAAAAAACAATTTCCCCATATTCATGACACTATATTTCATTTGATCAATAATAATTTATTCCTCTAAGTTGTGATTTCCACATTCTCAAACCTTGAATAAGGAAATAAAAAAATTCTCTTTAGAAAAGATAGCTTATGAGATAAAATCCCATAATGGTAACATAATGTGTTTTATATATTCTTCCAATAATAAATACAAAAATCATGAATTCAATTTCATTGTAAAATGTAATCTAAGTAAAAGTTTATTTTTAAAATAAAACAAGAGTTTCATTTAATATTATGGTAATATTTCAAAGAATTAAACATCAAAATATTTTTATATAATATTGTTCATATGAATACATAGGCTTCTGTAAATTGGTTTTATAAATAGTTTCATGTATATATATATTTAAATAATAAAAAATTAGCAGAATTTTTATATGGTTAGTGGTAAGACAGTTCTAGGAAAAGGGATCCTCACACAACCATATAAGTGATCAAACTATTATTTATACCTGACTCTCTTAGACACTACTGAAAGAGGACTAGTCAAAATCCCATTGGGGAGAATAATTACTACACTATGTTTTCGTTAGTGTTGTAAACAATCATTCCATTTCAATGGACTTATTATCCAAGAATGTTTCCCCAAATAACTCACTAACTATATAGGATTTAATTTGAACAAAAAATCATTCAACAATGAACTAATTATTTTAAAAATATTTATAATTAAATATTTATAATTTTTTTTCATTATTCTAATTCTCATTTAAAAACTAAAACATGGGGTTTTAATAAATTCATGTTTTTTCAAGTTAAAAAAATCATCAGTTCTTATGAAATTATCATAATATATTTATCTAAACTAGAAAATTAACAAATCTATATCACAAATCAATTTCCAAATTCTATCAATTTCAAATCACAACAAAATTCCAAATTCCTATGGTATTGGTAGTTTTCCCAAAAATTTTCAGGAAACGTCCTATCAGATTCCAATTTTAATCAAACTGGGTTTTAAAAATTTAATTGAATTAAAATTAAACATTAAATATATTTAAAATAATTCAATAGAAAAAATATTAATGAAAGCACCATCCATTAACATAGAGATCATATATCACTATGCATGAAACATGGATTACTAATGATGTATGTCATCAATTATGATCATGGAATCAAAACTAGAATCAATATGTAAAAATTTGGAGTTTTGAATCATTAGAAACGAGATTATATAACAAACCCTAGTTGGGAGAGAACGAGATAACAGGAGAGATAAAATAGAAGAATAACTATTATATGAGAGTTATCAAATTCCCTTAACCAAGAATTAATTTGGATTAGAATAGGTTTGTAGGAGCCAATAATGGTTATTGGGGGATCAAAAAAACAAGGACCTTTACCAATTGTGATTTAGGGTCAAATGAAAGATAAAATAGTGGTTCAAGAATTTTTAATTTTAATTTTATATTGAACAATGTCTCTGAACATGGGTAGTTTGGGATGGATGAATAATTTTTAAAACAATTCACCCTATGCATGAACCCATCTGATTGGGGAATAATATGTAAACCCATTTTATAGTTATGAAAACATACACTTTTGGGATTATATAGTTTACCCAAGGAAGTTTCATGAATGGTAAAACCATGTGCCAATGATTCACTTCTAGGAGTGATCCAAAAACATCCATGTTTTCACCCAAAGCCCAACTAAATAAGTCATGATTAATGAATTATCGTAAATAGGGTCGAGGAGTACCTAATAAATGTAAAATTAAGTTACATTAATTTTATTATTATCGGTTAACTTTTTTTATTTATGATTTTTCAAATTCTAATCATTTGTGTCTTAGTCATCTACAATGATAATGAAATAAGTATCCATTATGTATAGTAATTATTAACAACAGAATGCTGCTTTTATACTAAATATTAAATTAATATTATTCATATTTAATAAAATTCATTATTCTCTCATTTATATAATATTATAATTTTTGAAATATTTAATAGTCATTCATGAAAAAAAATTTAGAGTATTCTCTATGTTGAATGTTATGTTGTCCCAAACATGATAATAACCTTATTTGATGAATGATTATGATATGGTTTGATACTAATATAATTATATGAAATGAATAATTATGTTATTTCGTTTTAATTAGTTTTATTTACTAAAATTGTAATTAAATATATGAATAAATAAAAGATAAGAAAGTATTAAAAACTCAAATAAAAGGTTATCATAATAGTGTTATTATTTATAAGGATTAAGTTAATGATAATCAATTATTGATCAAATCATATACATGTTCTCATTTTTTTAAAATGGAATCACAATGATATCATATTTAATTTTTTGACTTTGGATCCACTAAAATGGTGCACTGAGCCCGTGGATCACAAGTCAGGAAGTGTTCATCCAAATATTTCAGAGACTGACAACTAATAATAATGGTCTAAAGTGGTATGGTGGGTGGAATAAATCATATTATTAGAGTGGAAAAATAGAAATAGTAACTAGATAACAATATTGGAATCATTATATTATAAATTGTACATTAGAAACAGAAAGTATAAATTAAAATCAGATTTAAAGACATAAAATCATCAAAAAATATAATCAAAATACATAGGATATGTCCTATTCAAAATGATGGCATGAAATATTGATTCACCAAAAAGAAATCATGTGATACATGGAACATGCATATACAAAAAGTTACATAGAAATACAATAAATACCCAAAGACATCAATACTATCACCATGAGAATATTCTCTTACCTATATCCCTATTCTCCATGCTACAAGTAAAATATATCAATTATAGGTAATATGGAACTTGATCTTACCCACACCAATAGACATATAGTCTACTCGAGTACCACAAGTGGACTGAGTAGAGCGTTAGATAAACTCATTTGGCCCCCTCCGATGGTCCATATAATACTCTAAAAAATATACATATAATATTAGTGTTAATGTAAAATGAATAGTTGACATGGATTAAAAATAATTAATAGATGGATTAGGTTCATATTGGACACCAGGATGACTCTACCGACTTCGGCAAAGCCTGATATTTATGATATCAGTTACCATATGTAACCATATATAAATACATATAAGTAATCATATATATTATCAACACATATATATACACTATATATTTGTTGTCATATATTTTCATAAATGTAGATAATTGTTACTAGTAGGACACATGGAATAACATAGGCATTGATAATTATTTATTATGATATATGCTATAATAAGGGTACAATACATGGAACCCATTAAATTGTGTGATATAATTCCCATCACTCAATATTTTTGGGTGAGACATCATGTCAAACACAAGATAAAGAGGAATGTTTAGCATTATTAAAATCATCCATATACTGTGAACCATGTGAGATGTCATACCAAACACCCAATATAAGGGAACATGATATTTCATGAAAAATATAATCCTTAACAACTTTTTCACTGACCAATATCCATATTTTAATCATAATAATAATGATGGATTACCTCTATAAATTTATATCCTCGTAGCCCAGTCTATGAAATGGTAAAATATTCATCTAATTCACGATATAAAAATATTACAAGGGGCATGTAATTTCCACCCAATTTCAATCAATTTATATAGAAACATTTAATTAATGAAAAAAGTCAATATCCATTTTAAGGTAAACTAAATCACATTATGGTGTATGTTCATTTAAAAATTATATGAAAGTGGCTAATTCAATTAGGAATGCCCAAGGGGTGGAAGTCATAGAGGTAGATATCCTATAATAATTCTACAGGATACTAAGAGTTTATTTTAAAATAGCTCATTAACATTAATATGGAAAATAAAATTGAAGTAGTTTCACCAAAAGTTATAAAATTAAAGCTAATGTAGAATCAATAAAATCAACTAAATATTTATATAAAATTGAAAGAACACATACGTTTAGTCTATATATTACTACTTGTCTAATATTAGACCATTTAATGAATAAAAACAAAATAAATTGGAAAAATACCCCAATTCACTTAACATAGGGAATATGGTCTCCAAAATAATAACTCAATATAGGTGAATCTGAAATAATATAATAAGTAAAATGATCAAAGATCTTACCACATGTGAATGAAATGTGACTGCCGATAATAAAAATGAATACCAGATGGAGGAGTTAGCTTGATACCTACATAAGTAAGAGGAAAATATCTGATTAGAAGAAATGTAATTACATGATGGAATATAATAGAAAAATAGGGGAGGAGGGCTATAAACATTACAAGGGTAATATCGTAAAAATAATCTCAAAACTAGGCCACTTGGTTTGGTCATAATGTTTTATAATCCACGATGTAAACATGTCCTATCCACTTCCCATGAACCCCACTCACATGGTTTAGGTTGATGGTTTTACTAACATTGTTAAATCTTTGAAAAAAATACTCTCCCATGATGAATATTTTTTTAAAGGCACGCAACCTATCATAAATGGTTGTAGTCAACCCATACAAACACTCTTATGCAATATGTCTTCCACATAGTTGAGTCACACAATTTATACTAACTCTAACATATTTGTTTGAAACCTATGTGTCTTAGTCTTATAATTCAAAAGATGGATCTCAAATCTACAAAAATTCTCTATAAACTCCCAAGATCTTCTTTATTCATTAAATCATGATTACTAAGGGAAATAATTAATTTCAAATTAAAAAAATGACTATTACCTTTATGAAGTCCGATGTCCTTGCCACCTCCCTTCCTTAAAATATCCATCCTAGTGTTGGGATCTTGAGGATAATGAGAATTAAACTCATTAGATTCCTAATAATTCATAGTATAAGGAAACCCAACTAGGGGTAGATGTTTCTCCTAAGAACACCGAATTTCTAGGACACACACTTGTAGCTTGTCCTCAAACCCCTGAATCATGTGCTACATCTATTAAATGGTCTGATGGTTATAGTTATGTCTTATATGTTCCTATTACATAAGGCCTTCAACAAACCTTAAAAAAACAATATGTTAAACCATCATCCCCATCAAATAGGGTTTATTTTGTATAAATTTGATTATGTTCAACCTCGTAAATTTATTTCCTCCCTATAACATGTACCAAGAATGATTAATGGACATGTAAGATGTGTTTTACCTTCATCAACCAAGAAAATACTATGTTAATGAAATAATTTCCACTAGTAAATCTAGGAAAACATGTGACAATGTTCATGGAGACATCATCCCATTTCAACCTAGTATTGGAAAACGGCTATAGAAGTACTTCTAGTATATGGGGTTCTTTATTCACATATGGATAGTTGGAATATTTACTGATAAATCCAAAAATCCCACATGTTATAGCATTCAACCAATAAATGAATTTAATCACTAAAATTATTTGGTTATTTTGTGATGTACTACCAAAACTATGTGATGAGATTCCCACATCATCTTCTCTCCGACCTCATCTAAGAGCCACACAGGCCCATAAATGGGTAAGTTCTCGTCATCATCCATGATATACATTTATGATATATCCTCACCTAAGAGAATGAATCTCTATACAATACCCAATGTATTTTAACTTTTACTTGTCATTAACCATTATATAAGGGTAGAGGTGACTACAAATGCTGAGAGGATATTGTTCCGATGATCATACCAAACCACAACATGCCTTTTTTGACAACAATTACATGACAGACCACACACCACTGGCATCCTAAAAACATAATTTTAAGTATTCCAACTTATATAATTTTTTATGGAATTACCATTTTTAGTTATATAGAAATTACTAAAATCTATGTATTATAGTTTCTAAAATTATATGCACTATATGATAATTAGATAAATATTTATAAAGATGTACTTTCCGATTTTTATATCAGTGAATACAAAAAATTATTCCCCATGAAGGTAATGTCTCCAAAAATGTAGACCATAATAAAAGTCTACTAGATGGAGTTCATGTGCTGGGTAATTCCACTCATGAGGACTCAAATGGAGCGACTCTTACACAATGCCCATCCTTCCCTGAATGAAATTACGCCTCTGCCTAATAAATGATGTGTTACAATAAAATGTATATCTACATCCTTGATCTGGAATAATAATGATCCGCACTGATCTCAACATATCTTTCAACTCCTAAGAGGCTATTTTATATGATAATGGCCTTATGAATTTCACACCCTTCTTCGGTATTCCCATAAAACACCCAACTAATCATGAGAAATATATGATTTAGTTTTTTTATACCCAACAATACACAATAAAATACATATATCAATCAAATTCATGGTATACTCCTAGGAAACTAGAACTGTCAATATTTATGGGAAAAATCATACTAATAACTATGAGATGACATTACATAAGAAGTGTACATTTTCAATCTAAAAGTCTCATATTGTGAAAACAACATAAATTTAATATTATCTCAGTGTATTCATCACAATATTAAAATATATTGCATAGTTGTGTTACCAACACGAATACACTAAGATGTCATCCATATAGACTAATAACAATGTATCTAGGTACACGTTTAAAACCAATATCATTAGAGCCATAAAAATAAATGGAACATTTGTCAGACTGAATTGAATTAAAAAAACATGTTAATGAACATACCTACTTTAGAAGTTTTTACATGTTATTTCTAAAGACCTAACATGAACATGATAATATACTGACCAGAAATAAATATGTGAAAACACCTTCTCTCCTCATAGCTGATGATATTGGTCATTGATTCAAGGTAGAAGATACATTTTCTTTACCATAAGATAGTTTAGAATTATATAATAAAAAAATAATTAGGCCACAGTCCACATTGATGAAAAAACACCTTTAAACCCAATGGGGAAGTTTTAGGTCACATAACACCTTTAGCCTACAAGTTATCCAACAACATCATGGGATACATAAGCTCTATTGATTTCATCTTGTAAGGAGAAAATGGACACTGGCACCACTCCCAGTGCAATATTTTTTGGTAAATTATACCACTATCACAATATGTAGCCTATAAATTTTATCAAGTACTATTTCCATAAAATGATATACTATAAGATGGAAAATCATAGGCCATATCACTTAATTGTCTATGAAAATGATAGATATCTAAGAATTTAATCTTCCTAGCACTTTATGCTCAGGTCTATCTCAAGAATCCTAGAAACCCTTTTCTCCATAGTGGATATTTATACCACCCCTAGTGATGTATATATTACCATACATGGAAAACCATCGACGTGGGATCAATAAGGAATCAACAAATCCATCCTAAAATTAAAACTAACTATAAATTATTGAAGAAAAGATATTCCATATGAAAATATATATTTCTATCTCAGGGTGAAAATATTATAATAAGTGAACACTCTCTGATCGAATACCCAATAGTATATTGAGTGTCATGAAAAAACATAAGTACTATATTTTCATGCTTAGAAAGTTCATATTTTCCATAGATATAAATTATTATGTCTCACAGGTTTCAAATAATGAATTAAAAATAATTGTTTTAAAAGAACAGTACAACAAAAAATAGAAGGTTCAACACTATTCTCCCCAATCATTGGTAGAACTATATGAAACTAGCTCATACCATGAACCAACAACACAAGATGACTACCCTGAGTAGGCCCACAATACTAGAACTAAATGTCCTCGGTCTGATTCCCTCTTCCTTGATCACCACATCATCTTATATGGATGGTGGAATTCGTAACTCCTTACTAGATAGATACCAACAATACCTCTCTAGAACATGTATATAATGTAGACCCTTAATATCAATGTATTGGTAAAAAATTCCAATAGAATCACAAGTTATGTCTCATATTATCATAGAATCTACACCGAAATAGATCTCATACACAATGGGGTTTCATGTTCCCTATTTTATCTCACTTATGTCATGTGATGAAACTTTCAGTACAAGTTGAATAAGTGAAACAACCCCACTTAAAAACATTAGATAATTGATTCTTCCAATGAGAATAACTATTGGTTGGACTGGGTGATAAACCTCACAGAATTCAACATCATCTTCCATAAGATTACATTCATTAATGAGGGCCAAGTTAACAATTAAAAAAATAGCCTTCAACACAAATATGTTAACATTCATTTAGATGGAATAAAATACCCATCCAAAAATATCCTCTTATTCATGATCTTATCAATATCATGATCTGATTCTAAACATTGCATCTTTCAAAAATGTGAAGAATATTCCATCATAATCATGGAATCCAACTTAAATTCATGAACTCCCTATCCCACTCACACCTATATGTATGTTATATGAAGTAATCATATAAAATTGTTTGAAAATCCCTCTAGTTTATATCTCAATTTTTTCATCATGGGTTCTAAAATCCCAAAATCTCTTTATAGATGATTTTAGTATACGGGTATCATGCTTGAACCTCTTATATAATGGTTTCCTCAAATTCTGGAATGTATATATCATATCCTCATGACCTAACTCAGTAATATGTGGTCCTATATCCATAGAAATGGTGGGAGGATGATTCTTATTGATCCCTGGAGCCATCTCTCCCATAGTTTGGGAATGTTGAGAAACAACATTAATAGGCTACAACACACAAATAAATTCCACATTAAAATTGTAGTTAGTGCCTATATCTTGAATAGAGGTTTCTTTTATAGGTTTCCCTACAGGTGAAAAATTAGGCGGACCATGTCCCACCTCTTATGGTTAATGGTCAACACCACATCATATTAATATAAATTGAGGCTATAATGTTGGTGTTATAATAAAATAAAAAACTCATGTTATAGAAAAATATTAAATAGTTGAAATGATCGTAGATAAAAAATCATATTTACATATTTCCCTCATGTGGGAAAAAGACACACCTCTCTACCTACTCCAAAATCCAAGACTAAGTTTTTTAGGATAAACAAAATAGGACATTATAATAAAAAACTAATCAACCATTTACTAAGGATTGGTCTTTGTATATTTATCATATCTCATGATAGAGGTTAAGGTATATTGAGTTTAAATTTTATGGTATTGAATAAGAAAACCATTACTTTGTAATTTGAATTATATTAACTAGTAAAATATTCATTCAAATATAATAATTTAATTTAATTTTTTTACAATAAAATATATTCATGTATTTAATATTTTACATTTAGATGTGTTGACATTCCAAATCTATAATGGTCATGCCTTTTATAAATTACAATTTGAACCTTATTTAACTAAAAATTGTACATTACATATGGTATGAGGAGTTAATTGTCAATAAAAAATAATCTTATTACATCAATCACCATTGAAGATATTTATAATCCATTTCTCCAAAAATTATTTTTTTCATTCATGTAATCTGATCATGTAATGTTTTTTGACCTATGTAAACTGTATGTCCAAGTCCCACGACATGATACAATTAGAAAATTATCTATTTATTATAAATCAATATAGAAAAAATAATCTATAATGATGTATGAATTATAATTAAATGAATTCTTAAATCTTGGAAAAAAAATCATATTTCATATATAGTAATATGTGAATTCACTATATGCACCATGAAAATGCACGTAGAAAGAGGAAATATTACAGACAAATTCTTACCATACAAGGCCTAATGTGCCCATAATTATGAAAGATGTTATAATCACTTTTCTTAATATGAAATGTAAAAAATAATATCAATATTTTAATATTTTCAATATTTATTATATCACCAAACATGTATGTTAACCAATTGTAAAATTGTAATATCTATAATTGGGATAATTTAATAATAGTTTTTAGCCATTAATGGTAATTTGGGTTTACATTATAAGTGGGTTAGCTACTCCTTGGAACATTATCATTTCTAAATGATATTAAAACCTATTATCCTATATAATAACCAAATAGTATGACAAAAGGAAAGGTCATATATTACAAATTTGTAATGTCCCGGATCAAGATCCACTAAAACGTTGTGTTATGCCAGTATGTTACATGGAATAAATCATGACTCTCTATATGGTAGAGGCTACAAAATAGTAGTGTGTTCCTAAAGTTATATAATGGGGAGTCTATTCTTTATTATCAGTGTGGGAAAATTGATATATTAAATAGATAACAATATAGTATTCTTGATATAATAGACACCACAACAGAAACATAAACTATAAATTAGTAGTGTAAGTATAAAAATCAATGAAACAAAAACAATAATCAAAATCCATAGGATAATTAATGTAAAAAATTAATCCATGGCATGTTGATATGTAAAAAAATGAAAAAATGGATTCATTGAATATGCATATAGAACATGTTATACCAAAATCAAAAAGGACCAAATGAATAATATAATAGTATGAAACCCATATTCTAAGACCTCGGCTCTAATGAACCATGTTTTATGTAAAATGGATTAGTAATCAGTAACACATATCTTTCCCTTATCCAATCCAAAAGACATGAAGTCTATTTCTGTTCCAGTGGCAGCCTAAGTAAAGTGTTAGATAAACCACAAAGGACACTAAAAATGGTGTCATGAAAAATCAATCCACTATAGATAACATATATGTGGGATGATATAATGAATAATAATCAATGCTTGAAAATAAATACAAGCTATCCCATGTTCCGATAAAACACATGGAAATCTCAACCCTGTTCGGCATAGGCTGGTATGTATGATCTTGATAACCATGTTTAGCCATATATATACATATATATACACATATATGTAATCATATATAATTTTTATGGTATAAATATATTATAAATGTGGGGACATATATATGATATACCTATATATTTGGTGTTAGATGAAAATGGGGTGTATCTTAGGCCTCTATAATAAGTCTAATGAGATATATGATCTAACAAGAGTACAATCCCTGAACTACATATGAATGTCTGGAATATTTTGTATCAGTAAATATGGTTAGGTGGGTCATCATGGCTGAATTCTAATATAGTGTAATGTGGAGCGTTATTCCAATTCCCCACATAATGTAAAATTTGTGAGATGACATACCCAACACCCATATTAATAGAGTTTGAAAGGTGATTCTCTATATAACCCTTATACATAGATCCCTAACAAATATCAATAGTCTATTTATAATAATATGTGTATTACATCTATGAATTTATAGCCTCAATGAAAAATAAATTTACAGGAAAATAATTCATTTAATTTAAGATATAAATATAAAACTCGTACGATGTCATATCCCCGAACATCCAATCTTTGTAATTAATACCATTTATATTATGATGATATGGAATAAAATTTTTGGTTCATCAAATACACATGATTGTTGATTATGATTTAAAAAATTATTTAAATTTTTTAATTCTATTAGGCACACCGAATAGTGTCAAATCAATTTTCAGAAATCTTATAATAATTTTAGAAGGCACTAAGGGTGTATTATAACATGGTAAAATAAAATTTATGAAGGAAAAACCTAAACAACATTTAACATATTTTTTTGTTTATTAAAATGGAGAATATATTAAAACACCTAAATATTGAGGGAAAATTTCTAGACCACCTTCTTAAGGATTGTGGATTCCCACTAATCCAATATTAGCCAATGAAACAAAGAATAAATGAATAAATTGTAAGAAATATTCCAATTCCTTAGAAATAGGGATTATGATCTTGATCACAAATAACTCAATAGAGGGAAAAATAAACAACAATAAGATGTTGTGAGATTATTTATTACACCATAGTAGATCTAATGTGATAGAAAGTGATGAAATCAAAGACTATATGGAGGTGTTATCTTGAATGTGAGACACCGTTCACATCACTCGAGATGGTGGGGTGAGTCATCATTACCAACACTCAATTTAGAATATTGGGGAGAATAATTCCCATTTTTAAAATAATATAAATAGTGTGAGACTTTAGTACCAACATTATACATAAAATATAATGAAATGATATTCCTAGAAGAACCCTTAACCATTTTTAAATGACTACTATCCATGGTCTAAAAATAATAATAAGGAGGGATTGCATGTAAGAATCTATGACCACTTATCCAATTCCAAAAATCGGTACCAAATTCGTGTAATTAATTTTATAAATATATAAAAAATTTCATGAAAATTCCACCCACTTCAAATAAATTTGAGTAATTGATAATAAATAATAAATAAAGGAAAATCATTTTCAGGGTCATGTGTGGTCATTTAAAAAATTATATAAAAGAAACAATTTCATTAGGCACAACAAAAACGGTTATAAATCAATGACTACACCATCATATAATAAATTAATAAGGTTATATGGGTATATTATAACATGTTTCAATTAATTTAATTAGTAACAACACATTTAGGTCATTTAATATAAATTTATGGCATGAATCATAATAAAAAATCTATAAATTTTGAAAAAAATATATTTAAATTTGGAAAACCATCCACCATATGTCCATAGAATAGTAAATAAAATAGTATTCTCCAATAAATTATATAATACTTTTACAAATCATAAGAATTCATAAATTCCCTAAAATAGGGAATATGGGATAAAAAAATATAGTGCAAGAGAGAGGAAGATAAACATGTATTTGAAGAAGATGGATTAGAGATCTTATAGCAATATATCCAGTGCTAATAATGGTTAATAAAACACAAATAATATAGAAGAGTTATATTAATACATAACTAGCGTGGAGGAAAATCATTGAAGAGGCAAAAGGGTGTTTCATAGTGGGAAAGAATTGAAAACTGAGGGAGGATAGTTATAAAAAAATTAGTTGTAAAATCATAAAATCAACCTCAAAACAGAAAAATTTGTTTTGGCCCATGGTTGGAAAAACTGTGATATGACCTTGTTCCGTTCAGTATCTAGGAACCCTTTCTTCCAGGACTAGGTACATGGTTTTACTAACCATTCTTATGATGTGTGAAAATACTTTGTCAATATGTTTATAGTATTTTATGGTTGAGTGTCTGGGATAACACAATTTAAAATAAAATAATGAATCCTATCCAATTCAATAATTACGACAAATGTTTGAGAATCATTGTTAAAACTAACCATATTCTAAACATCTTTCTCAGTATGCCTCTCAAAAATTTGTATATTTGGAATCCATACAATCCATGAAAATTGATGATTCCTTTCATAATACTTAGGGAACATATTCCCATAGAACATAATAATTGAAACTAAAAATATAAAATCAATACCTTCATCAATAGAATGGACATTTCATCACAAAATTCATATATTCTCACTAACACCATACTTATATTAATCATTATAAGGGGGTGATGTGAAAGAAATCATGTTGCATAATTGATACAGTATTATTCAGAATGAACATACAATGTTTTTGTTTTTATTAATTGACATGTAAAATGATTAAAAAATGATAATTACCTTAATATATAATTACTAATTTATATAAGAGAATCTATGATTTATATATTTTCATGTATATAATTAGTAATAATTATTATAATTCAAAGGAAATGTTATGTAGGTGATGGTACCAACATGAAGGACCTCAATGTTCCATGGAAGTAACCCTATAATTGAAGGCCTTCTATGAAATTATATTTAATTGTACTATTATAAAAGTGGTATAGGGTACTATGGCTTAATAATTGTAGATATTCAATGAAAAATTAAAACTATAGGTGTTCCCTGAAGTGAAGGAAGTGTTAGCCTTTTATATTGAAGTGAACAATAGTTATTATAGATACCCGAAAACTATCAAGATAACAATGTGAGTATTGAAGGATCAGTTTTGAAAAAAAATAAGTGGGGACAATCAGTGTGGGAAAAAATCGCATTATAAACACTTTTTTCAGATAACATTGAGTGTTTTTGTTTTTTTATTTTCTAACCTTTTACCTATTTTTCATTTAAAATAGTAATTATTTCATATCTATAGTGATTAATTTCAATGAAAAGAATTATGATTGAAACACATATCAAATATTAACAATATTACATCAAATTTGATAAATATTTTACCCAAAATATATAAGATAAATTTTCATGTGATACTAAATATAATGAAATAAATTATTTATTAATAAATCAAATAAATGATATGAGGAATTTTTGGAAATAAAAAAAATGTCACTTTAAAATACTTGTTACAATTAAATTAAGGAAAACGTGGTTCTTTATTATTGAAAAATATTAATTTTTTCTAGAAATATTGTGCATAAGATTATTATTTTTAAATAATATTAAAAAATGAATATATTTATTACATAAAATTATATTTTATTACATATAATTTTTTTAAAATGTTTTTTGTTCATATATAATTACAAACTCATACAAACTTTATATACCACGAATACCTTAAATTTACAATAAAAAATTCATTATTAAGAAAAATATCAAATATTCATAGAAAACTAATTATGGTATAAATATATCAGAAATATAGTTATTATAATAAATTTTAAACTCTAAAATTAATATAGTTAGTAATTTCATGATAATAGGCTCCTTACACATTTCATTGAATAATAGTTCTGGATATAGAGTTTTTCTGTTATTGTAGGGTCTTAGGTATTACATCCCCCCTTTAAATAATTTCATCCACAATAATAAGGAATATTTTTTTTTAAAATATGTTCCTATTTATTATATATACACAATATTACCATATATTGATATTATACCATTTTATATGAATATTAATAATAGTAAAAAAATACATGTTCGACGACCATAATAGTATAATGTCTCAAGAAAATTGATAAAAAATATTCTAACTTAGTGAATTATCATCCACGTCTCGATTAGTGATCTTACCCTTCAGTATTATTACTTCTAAAAATTCATTATAACCTAGGGAAAATATAAATATTAAAGGGTGACCACGTATTCTTAGTAAGGGTACAAAATTAATGAGATACATCAATATACCATAAGAATATTTGTATAATAACATGAGCATATCATGGAAAATCATAACCTTAATATTATAGAACATAACTGATAATTCTTGAATAAATATTAGTAGTTCATAGTACATGAATCATGTGGAAATAAATAAATTAATATAGAAGATCATATCTTAAATGCAAGATGTGTGATTGTGGATGGATCAAAAACCTACAAAGGGATATCTATAAAAGTCAGGGAATTACTCCCATTTCCTTATTAGTGGTATGGGTTCACTCGCCAAACGAGCATAGATGTTCAGGTTCACTACCAAGACCATATTAGTGGAAAATTAATTTGCTAAACTTATTTAACTTTATGTTCCATACATTTATTACTGAATCGGGCCCACTTCCAATTATATCCATATATTATTTATCTAGGTTATCATCTTATTCCATCCCTGTATTACTGAACTGGTTTCACTTATAATTCCATCTTTGTATTACTAAACTGGTTTCAAATCCTATTTCATCTCTGTCTTATTGAACCATGTTCACTCTTCATTTCATCTCTGTCATACTAAACTGAGATTACTTCACATTCCATCTGTGTCTTACTAAATCGGCTTCACTACTAATTCCATACCTTTCATACTAAACTGATTTCACATCCCATTTCATCCCAATCATAATGAGGTGTGTTAACTTATCAATATATCCATTTCATATTCATGATATATAATTATTAACACAATTAATTAGAGAGATATATAAGTCCCACCAATAACATAATAAAATCATACATTTATGGTCCACAAAATTGTAAAACATTAGGCATATCATGACCCATAAAAAGATATGGATTTCATAAATAAAACTCCATAACCCATGAATTGAAATGAATTTTCTAAAACAATTATCCAAAAATAACAAATGTTAATGATATAGGCTTCATGATAATTTCATCATATAATAACCCATTAAAAGATGCATGTTTTGTAATCATTTTATCATGGTATAACCCGTGGAAGAGAAACAGATTTCATAAGAAAATAACCATTATAAACACAATCCAATCAATGAAATAATAATAATGTTGTTATTTTATACTATACCAAATAAATAAAAAATATGTCCATGTATTTCATTTAATATTGAAGAAACATTGAAAGTTTCATTTATCACATTTCTTCAGTTAAATAATATCAAAACATTTCAAACTGTCTATACCATATTAATATATTTGAATAATAATACACATGAAATGATAACATAAATGAAGCTTGTAATATCATTAAAATATGGTTATTCATGATATACCATGTTAATAGTATTTTATACAAATATTAGGATAATATAGGTGCATAACATCACATGTTTCTCAATGAAAGCAAATTAAGATAAAATTACATTCCCAATTTGGTAACATTTGAACCATAATACCAATGAAGGAGAAATAATAAAATGAATATGTTAATACCAATATTTATTGTAATATTAATAATATAATACATTATTGGGTAGTGTATACAGCACACACAAAATGGATGTTGAATTTTGAATCCACCTATTGAATATAATAACGTGAGATGAAATCCCCTTAATACACAAATAATTTCTGAATCATGAACTAGATAAAATACTAAAATAAATTAAATAAATTAATATAATTAAATAATCTAAAATTAATGATTTTAAATGACTTTATTCATTATATAAACTGTATAATAATTATAATTGGTTAATATAGAATATATCTCATAGAAAAAAAAGTGGGACGAGAAAACCCTTTCATTCTGTTTCGAAATTCATGGTACATGTTAAAACCTCATGTATAATAAATATAATATTTTTTCAATATAAAAATAATATTATTATACATAATAATTTATATTATTTTATCATGAGTTTATTTTATCCATTTATTAAAAATCCCATTTAAATTTTATGATTCAGGTAATAACCACTATGTTTTGTTTTATATATTTTGACTTGTCTTTCCGGATCCACTTACACAGATAATTTTTTTACATAAAAAAAATAAATGATGATTAAAATATCATATATATGAAATATGAAAATATTTATAATAATATATAAAATTTAAAAATATGAAATGAAATAGATTGTTCATCTAGATAGTCGGCCATATGTATGATTGAATTCATTTTCAAATACATAATCTTATTTTAAATAAAGAGAGAGAATAACATATATGTATATATATAAATATATAATCATTATACATGTGAATATATTTCTTATATATAATATAAATTTACTATTCTATCACTTAATACATTCCATGAAATGATTGAATGAATCCCATTTCATGGAGGAGACAGTAGTCCACACATTCACAAATGATGTTATTGTATTAAAAAAATGAAAATCATAATGGTTTGTGTAATATTAAAATTAATGGATTATTCATAAAACATAAATATCATAAATATCTATATATAATATAAAAATATCATTTCCATCATTATTACAATCCATGATTAGTAGTAAATGAAAAATGAACGACATCATTGGGAGAGGTAGTAGTTCATCACACAAGAACTGGAAATTCATTACGCATTTGATGGATGTGTGTGTCAGTATATGTATAACCCTTTTAATATAAAAATATTATATTTATGATACCGATGTTATTATATAATCATTTAGTAATAATATTTTAGTGGGTTGATGATGAAAATAAAACAAAGAGCATTTGTAATGATGTTGCCTATTTTTTCAGGTAACTCATTTTGGGTTGCACCAAACGGCTTCATTGGTTATATTTATGAAAAAATGTTGGCTTATATGATTAAGGGATGAATTTTTGGAGGATATTAATTATGGTTTTGTTTTATCCAATAAGTATTTATTTGTTTTAAATGAGGATAACATAGAAGGACTTTTATAAGTTTAGAAATTGAGAAATGGGGTATTTGTTAAATAAATTGGGATCTCCTCAAATTTTACATTACCCCCAATGGTTAAAAATGGACCATTATAGATACATAGTAGATTAGTAGAAGAAATATATCCATCCATTGTTTTTTATAAATGTTTGGTACAATTTTAGTCTTTATTTTTTATGATCATTCATTAATTAAGCTCTTTTTTACCTTAGTCACAGTAACTAGTTTTGACTAACTTCAATAATATTTTTGTCAATAAATATTTGACCATATTATAAAATATAATTATTTTAATTCATATAAGGTAATTTATTATTGGTCTAGATATACTCTTAAATAAAATTAAATTATAGGTTAGAATTATATATAAATTAGATGAAAATGAAGGTTCGAATTACAATACATTTCTTTTTCACTATTAATAAAAAATGGATCTTCTAAGAGGAATAACGAAAATATAGTGAAAGTAAATTTTTATTCATAATTTAAAAACTGAAGTTTATTTTGTTAAATATAAATTATAAATTTTTCAATAATTTATAATTAATATTTGTTATATATTAATAGTCTATAAGATTACCTCTTAGAAAAATACATATTTTTATTCATATAAATGGACTTTTTTTATCATACACATAATTTTTTTTGCATGAGAATAAAAAATAAATAAATATTATATTATATTTTAATTTATTTTAAAAATTCATTAGAAGTTGTTTGTATTATATTCTTGGGATAAAATAGTGTTTGTAAGTAGAAAAAAAGTTTTATTTGAAAATGAAATTTATTTATACTGCCACAGTTATTACATTAAATTATAAATAATTGATAATAAATTTAATAATTGTATATACATTTGTAAACCATATTTTCATAATTTATTTAATCTCATTTATGTCTTATATTGTAAGAGATACTTGATTATTCTAATAATATTTTTATCAAAATGTTTAGAGTATATTTTAGTTTGGTAATACATGTTCATGTACATAATAGTTCTTATTTAAGAGACCCAATATAGTGTATAACAAATTCAAATTATTATGTGTATTTTACCAAAATAAAATCTATGTTTTTCAAGTAGTTAAATATTCATGTGGTTTTTCATATATTTTTATCCAAACGTAGTGTTTTTATATAACAAAATAAATAATCACTACTAAAAAATAATTAAAAGTTAAAATTAAATAGGGAAAATAAAAAATAATGGGGGTGTTACATTCTACCATATTAAAACTAATTTTTCCCTTGAAATTAATCTTATTTATCAAAGGATTTATAATCCTATTCACTTTTTAATGATACCCATATCATAAAAATGAATACTATTAATTATGTTGAAATAAGAAATGTTGTAACCATACCGGTCATCCAATGTACCTCATAAATATGATTAGTAATAGAAGAAACATGTTTTTCAGTGAATATTGGACATAGTAGAAATGTATAAATAATTAAAGAGATTGATATAGTTCATTAACAACTTGTATGTGAATTACCAAGGGATGGTTATGGGGATAAAATCTATAGATATATATGATGATTTATATGGATACAAGTTCAATTGAAATGAAGGTATTAGGGTAAATATTTTTCAATATCATTTTCCAAAAGTTTATGAATTATTTTACATTATTCAAACATAATGAAATATATTTACTTTATTTCATTCCATTACACATGAAAAAATTTAAAAATTTGGGTACACCTTTCTCGATTTAAACTTTATATCTTACTCGAAGGAACAATGGTTCATTTTTCATCCTAAAGAACTAACATATCATGATGTATATTGATAATTAATTCCATATATGTTTAGTTATCATCATAGAAAAATATTTTGAATAGATCAACAAAGATTACAAAATCCTCACATATCAATATAAAAATTTATTCTTTAAATCCACATATGATGTATAACAAAAATAATTTCTAAATGGTTAACCCTGTATCCCTCTTGAATGATGATAATATAAGACATTAAAAATAAGGTATATAAATTTCTCTAACTACGATTTACATCAATCCCCCATTTATCATATTGTATATGTTAGTTTTCATATTACAAACATGGGAATACCCTCATCATATATTATCATACAACATGGTAATATCTTGAATTTAAAATAATTCCATTGGGAAAAAATTGATAATTTTTTTATTCTAATGATTATGAGATATATTTCTTGTATCCAAGATGTTCTAAACGTATTCCATGAAAAATAATTCTAATTTTTCAATAAATTAATAATCTTTTCTCTAGAAAACAATAATATCTGACATTATTTATCAATATCAGTCATATCTTTATTCATTCTAAACAAAATTTACTCAATGTAAGGTTAACATTTTGGGTTTTATTCCCCTAATAAAAATATTTTCATTCCATTAAATCTATTATCTATGTATTCAGAACCAGTTGACATGTCCATTTCAATACCTACTAAAAAACATTTACTATATATAAATATATATTTCATGATTTTTATTACATATTTTCCTAATTACAAAAATATACACTTCAATAATACATCATTATTTTTAAAATTTTGCTTATAATTGATGATGTAATTCCTTAATAAAACAGTCATAAAATATGAAATATGAATAATGTCTTCTGGTTCGTTAACATCAATCTAATCATTATTCTTATATTTAATGTAAACAATATTATTATAAATAATGATTCCTTTTACAAGTAGTTTGTTGAATCTATATCACTAGTAGTATCAAAAATATTGATATCACCTCTTTTATTATATCTATGTAATTTCAATGTAGAAAATAAAATTTCTTAATGCCTATATATTTTACATCTTAAAAATTCAATGTTAACCCAATTTCATATTATTCACACCATTAAAAAACCAAAAGATCATAGGGTGATAATCACTTATCATAACATAAAACCACATAGTCAATAAAAAATTTTATATGTTTTTTAATTCATGAGACTTATTTTTAATTCTATGACACCATATCATTTTCCAAAGACATGTTTCAATAAATATCCATATAAATATTCCTAGGGATCTCAGTAATATATATTATCCTAGTTTCTAATGGTTGAAAAATCCTTTACATTTATACTTACCATAGTTAACAAATATTAATATAGATAGATATTAGATCATTTTAGATGAATAATAAACTCAATACAAAAAAACATACTGAGGAATGTAATAGTTTAATTTATTTGGAAACTAGGAACAAAATAGTCAAATTGGGTGAATGAACATCAAAATATATGATAAAGATATCAACCATTAGTATTCATATATATATAATTTATTCATGATAGGGGAAAAGAAACATAAGAATTTAGTCATTTCAGATTCTTATTGAAGGTAAAAATCAAGGAGGTATATAAGAATAACATAAAAACAAGGGTATGAAAACATGAGCATAACATGTAGAAACGTAGAATTCATATAAAATAACGTAAACACGAATCATGGCATAGATATTAATAGTTATAAAGACATATATAACATGGAAATCAATAGAATAATCCATGAGATAATTAAATAAACATAATATATATGATTCTTTTAGAAAAATAAATATATATAATTAGTTTCAGTGTTGTGATGGACATGCTTCCAGGCCATATTAGTGTTATGTGTTCAATCCACAAACCATATTGGTAGTCATGGTTCACTACTAAGACCATAATAGTGGAAAAGTTTCCTTACTAAACTAGGTTCACATATTGTTAAAACCCTACAATGTTGATCCAAGATAACATCCCATTTTATCCATGTATTACTTAATCTAGTTAACTTCCCATTCGACGTATATACTTCAAATCCAAGTTCACTTCTCGTTGCAGCCCTATATTACTAATCTATGTTCATATCCAATTCAGGCCCTATATTTCAGAACTGGGTTTTCTATCCTTTCTATCCCTATCATACAATAGTGATTTTCCTCCTTGATCTAGACATATAACAAGGAACATCATTTAATTATCATTATCCCCCCATCCCACTAAACCTTCTTCACATCTCATTCTACCCCCATCATACTAGAATGTGTTCAATTATCATTCTAATCCTGTCATACTAAACAGAGTTCACTTCTTGTTTCATCCCTGGAATACTCAAGAGATATAAATAATTATAGAATAAATTTATCTAATATTAATTTCCCACATATCACATAATAAAATCATTCATCTAAGTAATTCAAAATAATAAATCATTCATCATATCATAACCCATAAAAATATACTGGTCTCATAAATACAATATTATAACCCATGAAATTAAATAAATATTATAAAAAACTGTCTAATGAAATTCTATTGAAAGTATATATGTTTCAGAATAATTTTATCATAGAAAACCATAAGAAATAATTTGGGATTTAATGTCATTTTAACATTGTATAACCCATGTAAGAGAAACAAGTTTCATAAAAAACATGGAAATATAAACATAACCCATTGAAGTATATAATTAGAATGTTTTCCGTGGGTAATATCTCCAATAATTCAACAAATATATCCAATTATTTCACCTTTACTAGAATTGTTTTTTAAATGGATCACATAAAATAGTTGTTGTGGAAACTAATCTCGAAACATATGAATATTTCCCAAATAAAATTGAAAAATATGAATAATATTACCTATGAAATAATAAATTTACAGGAAAATTATAATATCATTAAATTAATTTTATTCACTATATAATTTTTGAAAGGGTTATTTATAAACATCTTATAATAATATAGTGTAAACTTGGAACATGTCTCAAGGAAGCAAAATTGATAAAAAATTACATAACGGATTTTGAATCTTTGGAATCATAAACCTCATAAAAGTTATATTGTAATATTTATATGTAATTACCCATATATTTTGTGATAGTAATAATAGAATAAAATCATTGGAATTATATCCACTAAAAAAATTTAATGGGTGGTGAAAATTTCACATATCTTATGAATATGACAAAGTGATATGAAATTCCATTAATATATGAGTAACATGTAAATAGTCATCCCAATGGAAGAGTAACATAAATTTAAACATTTAATATAATTATATAAACTTAATTCATGTTATAATATTTTTCAGGTACGTATATATATGAAACAACAATAATAAGTGTTTAATACAACTAATATCTTCCAAAAAAGGTAGCCAATAAAACATTCACCTTAAATATAAAATTTCAATATACATATAAAAAACATATGTATAATTAATATAAGATCAGTATATATCTGAAATAGATCCATATTCATATAAAAAATAACATATATGATTTTATTATCACTTGATATTACACATTTATTAACAATTCCATGTTAATGTTATGTTTTTGGTTAAGTCCTCTTTATTATTTTGTTTCTATTTTGACTTGTTATTACTGATACACATTCATAAATCTTTTTTTAATTAATTATATATTCCAAAAAAAAACTATAAATATATTTTTTATATCGTATATAAATATTTATAAAAATATATAAAATTTACAAATATAACTTGGAATACAGCATTCATGGAGACGGTAGGTCGTACGTACACATGAACATCATTTCAGTGTTTTTTCATATATTAAAAAAACAAATTCAATGATATATACATTTATAGAAATTTATATTACCATTATATTGGTATTATTATTACTTATATATCAAATATATTTAGGGAAACAATCCTTAATAAATTCCATGTTATGTGTAAACGAATCACTTCACTTTGAGGAGGCGGTAGTCCGCATGTCCAGAAACGATGTTATCATATTTACACAAAAATTAAATCCTGAATGAATATGGTATATAAATTATTTTCAAATTTGTCGTAATTTTTTCACCTTATTTTCTATGTTCTATCATTAATTATTCTCAATTTTACAATAATTTTTGTAATTTCTTTTAATTACATTCACTAATAATTTTTAAAACAACAAAATTTCAAATATTAGACATTAAAAATTACTTTGATTACAAATAAAGAGTAAATTTAGGGAAATCTAATAACATATTTTGATGAAAAAAAAGTTAAAATTAATCTAGTATATGGGATGAGAGCATGTGTTTTTAAAATAAAAATTTCCATAAGATTAAACTGTTTGGATCCCAG